>CAJUYI010000419.1:67275-81372 GCA_910591695.1 Galerucella pusilla
GTAGCAATGTTAATTATATTTTTTCATAGCTTGCAGTACGACTTAGTAAACGCTTTACTAGCAAACAATTCGTCCTGTAGTAGAACATAAAATGAAAGCGACAAGCGGTTAATTATCTCAAAAGCCAAATTATAACATTAAATTATTTACTCGATACCTTATATAATAGCAGTTTATGTTTTCCGCACGCATTCAACGTCAAAAGTCATTGGGACTACTTGTATTGAACATATCCATTGTTACGAACATATCTATAATGACAAACTAAATTAAGGAAATCACAGATTATTTATTATATTCATATTTCAATAATTGTTATAGTTCGGCTTTTAGAAAGGTTGTCTGATTTTGAGGTTAAACCGTGTAATTTTAGTTAAATGTCTTCCTAAATGTATGCTCGTTTGTAGGACTTAACATAACACAGTAGTAAAGAATAGTGGGCTCATCGTAATATTGATGTCAATAACGGTAAATTTGTGAAAAAGCAGTAATAAAAGCAACATTTTTTTTAACAATATTTTCAGAAAAGGGGCATATTATGTAAACTTGATCTGCTTTACAGTGTGCTGCGTAAATTGAAAAACTGCAGTGATGGCAAGTAATCTACCTCAAATAAAGTGTCATGAAAACTTCCACTTTTCTAGAATTGAGGCTTGGGCTTACATACCTGAAATCAGGTAAAACATTTTTGCCGGTCGAGATAACGTACTCATTAGTGAGCATTACCTGATCATCTGCCCAGTTTACAATATCTGGTCTAAAGGGTGAAATAAATTGGAAACTAGAATAAATAAACACTGAATAATGAGTGGGGTGTGCTAAGTAAAAATTTCATTACAATGTTGTCATTAGTTTCGACATGATGGTAAAAATTGTGTTGGGAGATATAAAGGATCACTCAGAAATAGGGAAGTGTGAAAAACGATCCCCTACCCCTAAAAACTACCACCACTCAATAAGTGGTTACATACACGAAGTTGGTCATCATACCTGTAAATTTCACCTCAAACCATTTGTGTACGTTTCTGGACATTTGGAGAACCCACAAAAATGAAAAAAAATTTCCTTAGAAAATTGTTCAACTCCAAGGACCTTTGATTTCGAATTAAGGAAGTTTGCACTTAATTGGGAAGATTCCGTATTTTCTTAATGATGTACCGAAGATCGAAATGGACACGGATCAAAATGTTTCAACAACTAACAGCGGTATCGTTATTAAAGGAGTTTTTCGACGTTTTTTCAAAACTCTATTGTCTCCAATTTAACAAAAATAAAAAATGTATTCCATAAAAAATTATATAATATATAATATAATAATATATAATTATATATAAAATGCAATTCCAATTAATTTAATTGCAGCAAACTCTTGGCAATAATAATAATTATTATTATCATTATTTTATGTTATGTTATACATCTGCGTATGACATTACGAACATTTTTTAGCCCACTCCTTATCAGTGATTTTTAGAAACACCCTTCATACGTAAATTGAAAGACATGGTTAAATGGATGAGTGTCAATTATACTATTAGTAACAGAGACGTTTATGAATAATTTTTAGGTCCAATGAGAAGTGCATTATCATAAAATTTTATCGCGAATTTTTTTATATTGAAAAAAATATAAACATAGTTTTCTATTCACAAATGTTTGAATTTTGACTTGAGAGAATTATACATTTTTAAGAATTTTAAAGCTTCACGAGAGGACAGATATTTTGTATTTCTCACTGCAATAACAAAGTAACCAAGCAAAATAAAGCCAAATGCCCAGGATAGTTAATCACCTATTTCATTTGCTTGTTCACCAGTATATCCTGGTATCCTCAGCAAGGAGACTCACTTTCACCTAGCTCATTAAGTTTGCCTAGGCAGTTTCAAACCATCTTATACGTGATCTAATACACTCAGAACTTTGATTCCTGTTCGACTATATGAGAAAAGGACTCACTATAATTTTTGAAATCTGAGAGATAATAACTTAAATCTATTATACCTTTCTACATTGAACTAACTTGTAGAAAAAACTTATTTTCAAATGAACTATAAAATGAATAAGATGTAATAATGAAAGTACATGTTTTCTAACTAATACAAATATGCATTTTTTGGAAATATTATTAGTAAAGGAAAGTGTATGCTGCTTCAAAAATATGGTTTTCGAATTGGTTGACTTACTCTGCGTTATTGTGAAATAGTTTAACCTAAACAGACATATAGTTAGTTCATATCAAAATAGTATTAAATGTGTAACTTAGGGGTTTTGATTTTTCCTCCTTATTATGCAATTATTTTTAATTGGGATGTATTAAACGAACACCAACATTTTCACTTACCTATCAATATAAACAATTGAAAATAGTTGCAAATCACTTATATTTAGATTTAGAATTGGTACTTACAGTACTAACTTAGAAAAACAAATTGTTAGATATTCAATGTACAACCAAATAATGTGGGAAAATAAGTACTTTTGATTTAATTAAATATGGCCTACACATACATTTTTAAAGCTGCCAATTAGTAAGTGACCAACTCTCAACATGTCAAAACAAAATTGACAAAATTACGTGAAAATTGGAAATGAATAATACAGCGACAACATTATTAAAAATCCACATAATGTTATACTTGTCAATTTTGCTTCAGCATTTCCCAAATTTACGTTTAGAATTCTCTGATATAACTTTTCCAAATCATTGGTTTTAGTTTCAAAGTACTTCTTTTCCAACGGTAGATAGAAAAAAAGGGAGAGCTCTTATCCATATCGAAAGCTTAAAATCAGATGTAAGTAGTGATTGTAAGATTCTATTCCTGTGTAATAATTCATTTTGTAGTTGTCACGCAACTTGGCGTTCTCTATTTAATATATGTCGTAACCAAAAAAAATTAGTTGAGTCAATTAACTGTGCCTCTAGCCGTGGTAGTAAATATCTATCACAATCCATTACTCTATCTACGAGGTGAACATTTGAAAAATATATATTTTCTATACAGAGTTAACCAATAGAAACAATTCATAGCAGTATTGATTAGACTAAGAAATGCTGGAAATCGTCATAATACATTTGTCGCATGCCACTTACAGAAAGAACTGTGATGGTAGAGGTAGGGTTGACAAATGACGATGTTTGTATACTTAAAATATGCCCGCTTCGGAAAAGGGGTATTTCAGATGTTTTTCAAGGAGGTTTTAGAATAGTCATGATTACCATTTTAACACATTTGTAGCTTTTCATAATCATTTAGAGATTTAGACTACAGTAAAACACTTAGGGCTATACAAATTTCATTTTAAATAGTTGTCCACTCACCCTGTAGCCATCAATACTTTGGGTGGAAAATCTACACTAATGCATCTTGGGAGAGGTTTAACAGTTGTGCAAAGTATTAATAAAAATAAGGTTTTCCTAATATATTACTTTTGAAAAATCATTACTTTCCAACTTTAACGTCCCATATATCAGTTTTCTGCGGCCAATTTTCTATATAAAGTTTATAGATAGACATGTTTTTCAGAGCTTCATTATTCACATAATTTTTATACTTAGCTCTCAGTTAGTACATCTATCATTTGAATACAAGGTATGTTAGATTTACATCTTTCTACTCATTTAATTCAAACTTTTCTTAGAACACCTGTCTTGACTATTGAAATTACCATGTAGCTTGCGAAATTGTTGTTTGTAAATATACCACTTATTATGACAGATAATATAGAAGCTGGTTAAGATGTGATTGGAAACTTTCAATCTGCAGAGACCTCGAGGAATTGAATTGAAATAAGTTGACAGGTCTAGGTGAAGGAGTATTTGCAGATATTGCTGCCAAAAATTAATAGGAGATATGAAGACAGTTTCCGAACAGCCTGTACAACGTTTTTTATCCATACATAAGAATTTTGGATGACTTTTCTGAAATATTTGGTAAATGTGTAAAGTTGTGATGCCAAACTCGATGTAAGGTAAAGGAATTGCGTTGTTGCTAAATAACTAATATTTATGAATTACAGGGGATTATATATTTTTCAAATGTTCATCGACCTACTATACCTTATCCACTTGTTTCTCTCTGTGCTGTGATAATTTTTATGGAATACTCATCTTTTAAGACTGTATGCTTTAAGAATAAATTATATAGAATCTATTTATATTCTTGAAAACAAAGACTTCAGATACGTGGAAAAGAATGGCGTTGAAGTATAAACATAGTACCTGCTTTTAACTCTTAGTTAAGTAGATATTTTGTGTATAATTATAAAAAAAAAAAGATTTAACAAATATCATGGGAAATATCAGTATCATAACCTTCATCCGCTTCTTCTTCTCTACTCTTACTTTTCCATTTCTCATAACGCCAATGTTTTCTTATTCTTCTACTGTTTTTTCTCCTTCTTCTATTTTGTTTCTATATCATTGAACTATTTTTTAATGTCTTCCATGTCGATTCTTTCCAAAACGAATGACATCAATTCTTTATTCAAGGAATTTTTATCACCTCAACTTCACTCATCTGGGTGCAAGGGTGGGAGGAAGTGGTTCATCTCCATGTCCTCAAACTAAGTATTACCAAAAGAGATCCCTATTAAGAATGCTCAACAAAGTGTTTTTGGTTTGGGCTACTCAACCATTCTGGTAAGGATGGAAATAAAAAATGATACTTCCTTGCAACAGAATGTACCGTAGGTTGCATTGGTCATTTGCATCTCATTAAGTTTTGCCAAACAATGGACTGTCAAAATTAACTTAGACTGGGAGAGACATGACCTACGTTGTCTAACAGCTCACTGTCGACTTAATCATCATATACTTGGAATGTCTGGAAGATGATTGGATGAACCAGCAGAGCATATTATTTGTGTCGGTCTCATCACTTCTGTATACCTATGTCTCCCTCACCTTTAGACCTAAAATGTAATTGACAGAATGAAGTAATCGGCTTTGTTAAGAAGTTGAATTTGTTTGGTGAAATATGAATAGGTGCGAGGCACAATAGATTCTTGTATGTCGCAGTGGAAATCCTAATAGACTCACTCACCACAAATTTAACTTGACATAGTATTCATAACCATTATCAAGCCTTTAAATCTACTAGATTGTGGCTAACGCTAATGCGCTTTTAAATCCATTTATCAGGGTGGATCACTCCCTTTTCACTCCTTATTGCTACAATTTCTTGTGTCTCCTGGCTTCAGAAGTTATTTTCTTCCATTCTGCTCTATTTCTGCATTTTTATCTCCACTCTTTGATTCCCATCCTTTTTGTATCATCTTCTATCTGATTCCTCCAACTTTCTTTGGGTCTTCCCCTTCTTCTCGGCCATAGAGGAGTCCATTGTGTTATTCGCCTTATCATTTCTCCAGGCTTTCGTCTCATAATATGTCCTGCCCATTTTAGGCGTTGTGCTTTTATATATTTCACGATTGTCTCATTGCTTAACTCGCTTTCTATTTCTTTGTTAGTTTTGAGTCTTCTTTCCCCAGTTCTTGTTATAGTATTATATATTATATATAGTATAGTATTACTATACCAAATACAGAACACTGTACGATATCTTCCAAGTATCAGTAATAGCAACTGTGGGGATAAACAATGATGCCATTTTTCATTATTGTATCATTCAATATGTAATGTAAAGCTTATTTTAAATGGACCAGCATGTATTTTAATAATTCATGATTATTTCGTCCTAAACCTAATACCTAAATGAAATAGTTTTTTTGCAAATATTTTAATATGAAATCTACTGTTCTAATAAATGACCACTACATTGCAAGGGAAATATGTTGGTACACCTACCTTACAATATTTGAGCCTACAAAGGGTTTTTTAATTATTGGTCGAATGCGAGAAATAGGAAACTTTTGACAAAAAAGGTTTTTTTACAATAATATCTACAAATTATGTAAATATATTATTTGTTTTACTAAAAGTAATAATTTGGCAGGATTTATCTTGATTCGTGGCAAATGATTTGAGTAATGATTATTTAAGAAGATTTTGCCTTGGCCTATCTGTAGCTATTTTCTTGTGAAGATCAACTATTACGGGAAAACCCTCTATTTAGGGCAACAAATCAATTCTCGAATTGTTTGACATGATTTTAAAAATATCCTGCATATCCTAAATATAATAATTGTTATTATTGTTGTTGATTTATATTTATTGTAAATAATAATTATGATTGATGTTGATGATTTCGATCACAGAGGGAGACAAAACTACACCTAACCAGCACCTACAAAGCTTACACGTTCAAGAACACATAAAATACATGCGCATACAAAACCCAAGTAAACATTGAAACACACAACTAATCTTAGGTAAATGTATGTATTTTCAGATGCTATGTGTATATATTATATATTTAAAATTATTTATTATATATTAATATATATCCAAATGTATGCCAAAATAAAATTTAATCTAGATAATGTGTTGGTGTGGCAAATAATTTCTATGTTTTGTTGGAAAAAGAAAAGAGAAATTTTTTGTGACATCAATAGAAAATCTAGTCAAAGTATTAATTAATATTAATGAAAAGTCAATTTTGTTTTTTAGTTGTGTAAATAAGTTATAATCCAATGCTAAAAGTTAAGTAAAATAATTATAAATGATGTGTTTTTGAACTGTAAGATTTTTCCTTCCAATTTCCTTAATTCCTATTCCTGTTTGAAAATCAAATTGAAATCAACCCGATAACCGAACAGGGTTATAAAAACAGATATTTTATTGCGGATCTGGTGACCTAACAAATATTTTCTTAAATTATATTTCTCGATACATATTTCAAAAACAAATTCAAGGATCAACGGTACCACACTTGTAACGATTCTAATATGAAGCCATTGCGTGGAACAGTATGTAGCATATTGACGACGAAAGACAACCTCCCCTGAATCCGAAGACTATTCTGTATTTCCATAGCAGGAAAAAACATGTCCAATAGATGCCATGGAAGTGGCCACGATACATGGATGTAGAGTGAATCAATAACAAATCTCTCCTCGCTTCTTAGAAATCAGAAATCAGAATGGTATGATGAAAAATTATAACTTTTTAAAGAAATTCAATATAAAATAAAGAATAAAGTTACAGGAAGGAATGGATTCCAAACAACCAGTTTTGACAGGTTCAGAATACTGTCGCATGAATGGCCACATAAAAAAACTCAATATTAGTGATGCAAGAAAAATGTAGACTCTGTGTAATGGAAAAACAAACCACTTGATGAATGCATAGCAGCACAGAATCCTAGGAGACTGCTGAATGAAGAAGGGATACTTACCAAAACTGAAATGTGTAAGCTTAACAGGCATGCAGAGCTAATGGGATTGACATACGAAGCCACGTGCAGATTCTGTCACCTAGGATAAGCAAATGCGGAGTACTAGGCGATGAGAAGCCACTGGCGAGAAATTACATGAAATATCTAGTCTTGATGCTGATTGGCTACTTAAAAAGATTAGTAATCTAGTTTCAGAGGAACACGATAGGTCTGAAAAGGTCGCAGTGGAGTATATGCTATTTATTTAGCCAACTCATCAAATATAATCTACTTAAACTGAAGCTTGTTGGTATCTTAAAATTCTCCAACAAAATAGAACTAACTACTAATCTGTGGGAGTTCAGTTAAATAAGAGGGTATTATAAATATTTGAGAATGTGACAAACAGGACCCTTTACTTTAGCCCAATCATGTCAAATGTGGTGTTTTCGAGTTAGGTATTGAACTATGAAAACGTCATGAGACATCCGGTATTTTCCTGAACTATCAAGAATTTGTTACCTTCTTTAAACTAATTGAAGTAGATGCAGACTTACATTGAGCGTGATTCATCAGTTTTTCGTTATGAAAAGGATTCAATTCTATGGCTTGAAAATTTGAATAAATTCAAATATGAAAAATTCCAAAATTAATAAAAATATACTCCTCTCAGTAGGATAATAGTAAATCTTATTGTTATCTTTCATTACCTCCTCACGAATTGTCAATGAAACATTTATATATTTTATCATGGGCAGATTTCTTATAGAAAAAATATTCCAAAACAAAATAAGAACTCAAATACAAAAAAATATGACAGCAGCTTATCAGTACCGCTATTCTTCAATTTTTGGGAATAGAAATTCAGTGGGGAAATGACCATAAGTGGGCGTGGTTCCCCTTAAATTTTAAAATGCCGTATTCTTGAAAAATTTCTATCGAAAAATGATGGAAATTATCACTCCCTAGGGGAATTTTATTCTATTGGTCATGACTGAGAGAAAAAGCTAAAATAATGTGGAAATATTTAGATTTAACCTCAAAACTTATCATTGGCTTGTTTTTTGTCAATTGAAGGATATTTTATTCTTGGTTTTTGGAGACTTTTCAACTATTTTCCGGTAAATTAATGCATTAATTAATGGATTAATTCAACCAACTTTTACATAGGCATATTATGATGCCATGATAAATGATTTTGAGGAGGCTGGGGAAGAAATTAATATTGGAAGAGATGTTCTTCCACAGACTTCAACTTTCTACTCGAAAATTTATACTTACAAATTTTTAGATTAAAAAAATCTCTTGTTGAGGATGTTATTGAAATGGTGACACCATATATGGAGACTTCTACAAGAACATCATCCTTGATCATACAAACTAAGATAAATATGATGAATCTTTGTTTTTGCTTTTGGTAGTATCCACCTAAGCTCACACTATATTACAGCCATAGGACATACATAGCATGTGTGTATACCACAGTTATATTTCGCAAAACCAAAAACAGAATCAAAAATGCTGCGAAGAAACAAAGGTTAGATTCATGGAGGTTAGATTGAAGTTGAAAATGTCTTCTTATTTGGTTGAAATTCATGGCAAAAACAGTACAGTTTACTCATACTGTGAAAATTTTGTACGTTTTTATGGGTAGTACAATTTTGAGAACTTAGACAACACTGTTTCCTTTTTCCCTCCCTCATTTCTATTCCCCGCTTTCAAGAATACTGATTTTTGAAATAGAGTGAAATTTTGTGGAAATAGAAATGTCAACATTTCCGTGGGGAGTAAAAATTTCAGGGAATTTCAAGAATAGCGACACAGGGAGAGCGAGCAGCTGAGCCAACGTGATGGTTTGTGATCTTCGTTTTTTTTATCTCCAATAAGAAGCTTCTTGCATTTTTTGGTGATAACGTAACTAGTTAATCCGGTAAGTTTCGGGACTATTATTTTTCTCGGACGAGAACGTTAGTGAGGGCTATAGAGCACAAAGGTAAAAAATGCATTTTCAAATTGAGATTTATTATTGAAGTGGAAACTTCTTTAGACGCGTTGTATTATTATTGTAGAGGACGTATTATAGACGGACTATTTATTCATTTAAACGGGAATAATTTATTTGTATAAATGGCCAATTACCATGGGCGCACGATAAAATTTTTAATAGGGGTTCATTTATTTGTATTGCATTCAATTTCTTGTTCGTATTCTTCCAACTCCCGTTTTCCAAACCCAACAGATTAATTAATTTCTAAAATGTTTCTTTTATCATAGGCGTACGATAAAAATTAAGTTATTAGTTTTTTAAATCATCGGCCCACGATAAAATTTTTAAGGGTCAATTTACTTGTAAAAATTTACCAATGGGGTACGATGAGATTATAAAGAAGAGTTCATTCATTTCTGAAAATTTCAATCCATCATAAGCTTACGATAAAGTATTCAAAAGGGATTGATTTATTTTCAAGCAGTCTAATCTACTATAGACGTAGGTACGATAAAATTTTTATAAGGGCTTAATTTGTAAAAATATCTAAAGGCCGATTCATGCAACGTACATCATAATTCAATCAAACCAGTTCATGTAACGAATTAATTATGAATTGACAAGATTGGCAATTGATAAATGTTATATTATTTGAATCGTTTGTGGTTGTGCTAGAGGGTCAGTTATTTGCAATTATTTGGATGTTGTGAGGTTCTCTCAGCAAAAACGTGTTGGAATATATCAGTTTCACTACTTTTAAAAGTATTAGTGGCTGCTTGAAATAGAAGGAGACCTCGGAATGACAGCTGTAACATTTTTGGCGCATGCGATTTCATGGTTTTTACCATAGACATAGACATTATATTATATTTCTCTATGGTTTTCACTAAAAACATAATGTAATTATAATTTATAGTTGAAAGTAGACCCACTTCTTAATGCAGTAGTGTAATTGAAATTCAATAATGTGGTTGCATGAACATCATATAGGAAACTATAGTCATTAACTTTTTCTAATGTAAATGTAGTTATAATATTATGAAAATGTAATGATAATGAGCGTTGCATGAATCCGTCTTAAATCATAGGGACATGATAAGATTTTCAAAGGAGATGTAATCAGTAGCGTAACTTCAAATACGAGGCCCCCCGCAAGGATTTTACCGGGGCCCATCATATAAATGAACAAATAAGTAAATGAGTGAAATAATGAGTTATTAGTTTAGTACATTTACACTGGATGTCATAATTGGTAACAATCCAACATTGTTCATGGGAGTACCGTGAAATTACGGAAAGGGGTTCATTCATATGTGAAAATTTCAATGTACATTGAGCTGAAATTTTCAATAGAGGTTGTTATATTTTTTAGCAGTTCAATCTACCATAGGCGTAAGATAAACTTTTTATAAGGGACTCATCTATTTGTGAAAAGTTCTAAATCAAGGGTACCCTGGGCCTACCATCAAATTTACAAGAGGGTTCATTCATTTGTGAAAACTTCAATCTACCATAAGCTTACGATCAAATTTTCAAGATGGGTTACTTTATTTCCAAGTATTTACATCTATCCATAGGAGTACGATGAAATTTCTTTGAGGGATTAATTAATTTGTGAACATTTTTCAATTATGGGCACAAGATTAACTTTTCCAGGGTAAATTCAGTTATTTGTAAAAATTCAACATTTCCCATGGTCGTACGAACAAATACTCAAGAGGGGTTCATTTTTCTACGTTTTCCCCCAATGCTGCCAATTTTTTATTTAAACTTAAACGGAAGTTAATCGTAGTATGATAAAATCGCTTACTATTTGAAATAATCGTGCATATAAAGAGTGAGTGTCGATTAAAACATTCGGATATAATTATCTTGAGTATTTCGGAGAACAATATGAAAGGAACTTGATGGTAAAATCACAAGATCGTACCTCGTAAACAAAATCACGAACGGATATTTTGCAATCCTTACGAGGCGAGACAAATGAAAGTTGCGGCAGTACTAACAGCTCTCTATTCAGTGCTAACAGTAGTAAATTTTTCAAGCAAATGACCACTTTCTGTTATTCTTCAGGTTTGTATTCACTTTCCCACCATGTCCGCTTATTAACGAGATATGTAGATGTAGAGTTAGTCTACTTTGTAGATTGCAGGATTGTACCAAAGTTAATCTAAAAGGCGGGCGGGTTCGTTTCATTCTGATAGACAATGTTTTCACGATCGTCCGGATTGTTTATGTTTTTAACGTTATTAGTTAATAGATGTGCCGAGTTAGGTAGTGCCGAAAAATTTTCTGGTCTCAAAGATGTATCAGGTGAGTAATTTATATTTAGAAATAAATATTTTTATTAAAAATTGGTGTCTAGTTGCTGTCTGCTGTCAGATGTAGTTAAACACTTTTATCTACTCCTATTAAGTTATTTATTTAATACTTAACTGCTTTTATGTAATTAAACAGTGTTAATTATAATAAATCACTATAATAAATATTTAAAAAATTATTCACGAATGCCATAGCGGTTGAAGATCAATTACTGTGGCTGAGGGGTACGTTGTAGATTCCTAAAAGAATAAGGCAGATACTGCAAATAAAACATACAGTTCTATAACACTTCCACCAGCTAGTACATCAACAACATAATATGCAACAAATACAAAAATAAATGATAATAATTCAGCCCCAATCATTCAGTTTGCTGTTAGTTCAAATCTTAACGGTTAATTTTATCAATAAACAAAATGTGTAACTACAACTGAAATTTTTATAGCATTGTTATCAAGATTAGTGATTTATATTATTTATTATACTTGTAGATAAAATATACTATTCTACTTGCGGTGATGGTCATAGCTCACTTGATGAATTACTGCACCAGCAGCTCGTACTGCAAACTTCATCTGCGTTGAATAATATACATATTTTACTATCTGTATGGGATAGCAACACCAAGGTACTTAACAAGTCACTATTTTGTCAAAACGCAAAGGAATTACCTGCTAGCAAATATTTAAAAATTCATAAAAAAATTGTGGCTCAATTTCACAAAATAATAAACAGAAAAAGAATAAACTTTTAATAAACAAGAAAAAAGAATTAATTAAATTTGGGAGTTATTGAGATGGAATATAATTACAAATGATATGTCCTTTCGGAAGAGACCACGGGAGAGACGCAAAATTGGGTAATCCAAATTGTTTTCAAAAACTGTCAACTAGAAATAAGTTGAATTTAATAAAAACAAACAATTATATAGTCTTTGTTGAGTGTCAAAGGCGGTAGGATTACTTGTGGATCAGAGTGTACCTACCATTTTTTCTAATACAAAATTTTAAAAGGATAATAGAAATAAAGTACTGCTTATTATGTTTCATTTCTCAGTGATTTTTTTGGGTGAAAATTTTTAAAATGAATTAGTCCCTCACTAATCAAAAAATTCGTTTTCCCATGAAAATAACAAAGAAAAAATACGCATACAGCTATAGACCTTTCCAGAATGACTCACACGGACAGGTCGGCCATATTTTTCATTTTCATTTTTTACATCATTGCCAGATATTCACTGAAACTGGAAAACTAGGTATGGTGTTAAAAATGACTGTGGTTGCCTTTAGAATGTCTGAAATAGGGGAGGATGTTAATTACTGGCTGGGTGTCGAAGACTGGTTATTTTACAATTTTCACCAATTTAGTTTTCTTCAGAACTTTTTACGTCTTGTGGTAATTTTAAAATCAATACTACACAAATGTTGACATTTTTAAATGGATAAACAGCTTATCTTTCGAAAGGCGCAAAAATATACGGGGTGTCTCATTACTTAAAGTAATTCAAACAAATATCAGTTGAACATATTATTTTTTCCTCGGCCTCCATAACTGGGAAATTTTTTAAATGATCGAAATTTGAGGCTCACAGTTTGAAATCGCACATATCTATTAATTCGTTTATTCAATAACCAGTTTCGACTGGGACATCTTCGGCAACTGTTGCTGATGGCAACCTCCTAAACGTTTCAAAAGTAATTATTTTTTCCACTTGTCAAAATATGACATTTTGGTGGTTTTAACCAATAGCAATAGATTATTATAGCCAATAATCCGATATTATACTGATTATTTTTGACTTTTGACTTTTTGGTGGTTTTAACCATAATAGCAATACATTATTCTAGCCAATCATTCGGTATTATACTGATAATTCTGCTTCCTCATCAGTTTGGTGTTTATTTTTTTATAAAAAATTAATTAAACGTCAAACTGACAACTGGATTAAAAATGTCGCGAAGATTTGGTTTTGCTTCTAACGATTCAATCAATTTACCAATTGTTTTCACAACTGTAGTTTTAAGTAAAAATGAATAATATTTGATGAAGACTAATAAAGCTTGTATTGAAAATTATTAAACGCCAGATTGACAATCAATTTTTTGAAATCTACAAAGTAAAAAATTATCTTATCGAATACTCCTCGGGTCTTGATAAATACTCAAAATTTTGTCGTAGAGAATCCTTCAAGCGTGTTGCTCAAAGATAATAGCCCTCGGTCTGCGGCCTTGGGCTATTATCAAGCAACACGCTTTCAGCATTCTCTATGACAAAATTGTCTCGGTATTATCAAGACCCTAGGGGTATTACTACTGATAATTTTTTACTGAATAGTAACCAATCAAATTACTTAATTTCAAGTCATGTATCAAATTTCATCCAATCACCGCTGTATTACAGCGATAATACCCTACATGTGGTGTTTTCAGTTTGGTGTTTATGTTTTATTAAAAATTAATTAAACGTCAAACTGACAACTGGATTAAAAATGTCGGAAAGATTTGTTATTGCATCTAA
>CAJUYI010000419.1:81382-130494 GCA_910591695.1 Galerucella pusilla
AGGATTCTCTATGACAAAATTATCTCGGTATTATCAAGACCCTAGGGGTATTACTACTGATAATTTTTTAATGAATATAGTAACCCATCAAATTACTTAATTTCAAGTCATGTGTCAAATTTCATCCAATCACCGCTGTATTACAGCGATAATACCCTACATGTGGTGTTTTCAGTTTGGTGTTTATTTTTTTATAAAAAATTAATTAAACGTCAAACTGACAACTGGATTAAAAATGTCTCAAATATTTGGTATTGCATTTAACGATTCAATTAATTTACCAATTGTACTTTTCACAACTGTAGTTTTAAATAAAAATGAATAATATTTGATTAAAACTAATAAAGTTTGTATTGAAAAGTATTAAGCGTCAGATTGACAATCAATTTTTTGATATCTACAAAGTAAAAATTATTTTATCGAATACTCCTTGGGTCTTGACAAATACTCAAAATTTTGTCGTAGAGAATCCTTCAAGCGTGTTGCTCAAAGATAATAGCCCTCGGCCCGCGGCCTTGGGCTATTATCAAGCAACACGCTTTCAGGATTCTCTATGACAAAATTATCTCGGTATTATCAAGACCCTAGGGTTATTACTACTGATAATTCTGCTTCCTCATCGATAATACCTTGTTTACATTGAAACGTTCAAATTTTACTTTGAATTTGTCATTATTGACAACTAAAAGTGCTTCGAAGTTTACTGAAAAATTAACACAAACCGATTTAGTACCATGACCCAAGAGAATATTGAACATTTAATACAAAATTTTGAATTGTTGAAAAAAATAATCTTCCCAAACATAACTCGTTCTTCAAATTTTAACACATAATTTTTTATTTTCATCTCTCAAACTTGTTTATTTGAAGCAAAAACATTCAAACAAACCGAATCGGTTTGTTTTCATATTTCTGCCAAATAAACAAGTTTTCGTGGAAAATAAAAAAATTATCGATAAAATTTGAAGCTCTCGTGGTAATAATACCTTTGATGATCTCTTCCTCAGTATCAGCTCGTACGGAGTACCGGAAACATCATTAGTCAGTCGTGTAATTAGTTATATGGGAAAGGTTTAAGAAAGTTGCAATTTGTCTGGGCATGTTGTCAAAATTCTTCATTCCAACCATTTGATGTTCATATACAGGGTGCTGCGTTATTCTACCGACAACGCTGTCCCACAGGCAGCTGTCGTTAATTAAATTATTTGGAATTTCTCGGTGTAGCGTACAAATTTGAGGGTCTTCCTTAAACTCGTTTGTCCGCTCGACCTGATGCATGTTAGAAAAATAGTAGTTTGCAATCATTGATGCAATGGAATTCATTGCCGAGATCAGAGATGAGAAACCGACTTTATGTGATCTGAGGCTACAGGATTGCAGCGAGAATTACGGAATTCAGAAACAGCCTTTCTAGTAATTGTGAATCGTTTTGATACTAGTGAAAAGCTTACACTAAATTAGCGACAGGCAGGAAGCCTAAATTCGCCACTGCAATTATCATAGCATTTTGTTACAACAACGTCAATCACAGAAGATATTTGATTTGAATATGTCTTCACTCAAATCACTTACTTATTTCACTAGCAAAATCCGCTAAGATTTGTCGAGTTTATAAATCAGTTTTTTAATATACGCTTGAAAACAACGTCAAAAGGCTCTAGCTTCCTTATAGGGATCTTTTGGATCAATGTAAATTAGGTTAGATGGACATAAAATCACAGTGTGTAGTTTGCGTTTGGTAAGAGAGTTTCTGGATACTCTGTATAGAATTTAGAATAAAATACTAATTAATTCACAAAGGAGTAGAGTTTTTTTCATTATCGGACATGGAATAAAAGCCGACCGGAATTATATTCCATCTCTGGGGATAAATGTTTTGATTGAATCACACGTTTATTGCTAGAGAAAGGTTTTTGATTGAATCACACGTTTATTGCTAGAGAAAGGTATAGGAGCCGAGTCGTGGAACAATGAATGTTTCTTTCAAATATAATAAGGGCTTTTTAATGTAAATTATGTTATTTGTAGTCTAGAATGCCAAGTCATATTAACTGAAATTACTACTTTAAGTATTGCTATATAGGTAATTTGTCATAAAATAGATAATATGATATGAGTGATATATTAAATGACTGAACTTACCATGCATAGGTACCTACAACTTGTGACTTGAATTTGTACTTGTTTCCTTTTTCACTTTTGATGTAACTGTCTAATAACGAAACAACACTAAACTATTATTAAATTTGTATCACAACTCACTATTATTATATTCAATCACAAACGTTAAAGTACCTACGTACAATAAGTAAACAAAGGAGGTTTTTTGTCAAATTTTTTTGTTGCCATGCTGGACGTGTGTACTAATACTTAATACGCAGTTGATAAAACATCAGTAGGTATTAGGCTCAGGCCATAGAGAAATAAATAATTAAAAAATTAAAAACCTTAGTTTTTCCGTCAATAGACAAAAAAGATAGGATTAATACATTTCAATCAAAATTTTATAGTGAATTACAATAACATTCACGGTACCTAATACTAAAAATCTTTTTTAAACGTCACTTGAGGTACCTATAGGCATTTCAAACCGAACAATAACTTATCTTGAATGAACGTCACAAAATACATTTTAATACCTATATTTTTGAACCAGTTTAATTTTTTTGCAATTGAATTTTATTGAAGAAAGCTACTATCCATTCACTTCTTCGTTACAGAAACATTAATCGTCAATAAAAGTCACAGTAAAACTAAATTATTAGCTTGTTTTACAAATTGAATGTATCTGATTTTATAAGATCCTGCAAATTGATTTAATATACCAAGATAACTACTTTTGTTACAATTGAATTTAGGACTGTAGTACCTAGATTTCTGCGTTTCTATTACTTGAAATTATAAAAGTAGTTCATTTCTCAAAGCCCCGCTAGTTTATATACATAAATATGCAATATTTCTGTGTACTTACAATTTATTTCTCTGAAACTATTGAATCACTAGAACTAAGAACCAATAATCACGTTATCCTCTATACACAGACGGACAGGCAGGCGATTATACATTACAAAATAACAACACTCAACTTACCTACAACTAATACATACAAACTATCCGTCATCTTACAGTAAAATTTTCAGTTAGGTTGTGGCAGATACCTGCATTACTTAAAATAGGTTGTGACAGGTACCTGCAATCTGGATTACTTAATATTATTGGTGTCCATTCAATCATGATTGGAATTTATAAAACAAATCACTCCACTGTGTTAATTTGAAAAAGTAAATTGAGCAATTTGGATATGTTGATATATTATATCCAAATAGGTAGGTAGGTAGTATCTATTTAAAGAAATCATTATTAAATTATTGAGATACACTTTACGTCTAGTGACATCTGGTTTGCCTAGTATGTACTGGAATTGTTTGGTCTCTACTTTTTATTTTAGATTCATTTTGGGTTATTGGAGAGATAAGTAAGTGAGCTAACTTTAAGTTAGTAAACTTGAGATTTTTCATATATTTACAAAACGACTAGGTATATACAAAATTGGGAAGCATAAATATTTTTTTCATGTCAGTCAAACACGCGCATATTTTTTAAATAACACACTTTTTTCTTTAACATGACCGTAGTTGTTTGCCATCTCCCTGTATAACAGGTTTGTGTGATCAATTAAAAATTTCCAAAATGTATTTTTAATCAAATATTTATGCTTAGAATATTTTTATCTAAGACACACACACTTGTTAGAAATTGTGGTAGAAAATGTGAAAGTCGAACCACTCCTTACACACTGTATTATTTTATATCACTTTTGAATTTCGTGTGTACCCAGAATATCCTCCCTATACAATATTATTATTATTCCAATATACACGGACATTCTAAAACTCACACAGTGTTAAAAATTATATGTATTATCATATTTAATTCAACTGGATTATAGAACTCCCAGTACATATTTTAATAATGTTTTTGATTACAGTGGGTTTAATTAAATTTGCAAAAACAAAAGCTAAAATTAAATTTTATGAAAATCATATCTATTAGGACGTTTTTGACCTTTTATTTTAGATTTCAATTTGTTAGAATAAATTCACATATGATTTAAAGTGATAAAGTGAAATTTAATTCCACGGTGTTCATAATGTCAGATATGGCTGGGAGATATTATTTATAATAATTTTCTGATTCGATTTTACTGATCTGCAGTACGAATGGCTGCGTGAAATTGTCATACAGACTGTTCTTACTGTTCCTCCACTTTTGGTCCTTTTGGTTTGTTTTTATTTATACTATTTCTAAATAGATGGGAAGCCATAAAAAAATCCATTCAAATAACAACGGAAAAGCACATAGGCAAAATGGATAGAGATAAAAGAAAAGTGTGGTACAATGATAGTTGCCGTGGAGAAGGAGAAAAGAAAGGAAAGAAAGGAAAAAAGACAAAAATGGATAAGAACAAACGAAATAAAGCACAAGCAAGAATACATAAAAAGCAGAAATGAATGTAACAAAATGATAAGAAAATCAAAGCCAGAATGGATGTATAACAATATAAAAGAAATAGAACAAGGAAGGAAGAATTGTAATACCAGGAAATTTTATAAAAATATAAATGAACAAAGCCGAACCTATAAGGGCAAAACGAAAGGTATAAAAAACCAATATGGCAAAGTCATTGAAGAAGAAAATGAATACAAACAAATATGGATAAATCACTTTAGGACTTTACTAGTAGAATATTCAGATATTGAAGTAGACATTGAAGAAATATCACAAGAAAAAACATTGGAAGAACCTACAAGAGCAGAGATTATGGAGATTATTAACAACAGCCGAAACGGAAAAGCTCCTGGAAAAGATAACATAAATATGGAACTGATAAAGTACGGAGGTGAGAAGCTTCATGATATAGTATACAAACTTATAATAAAAATATGGAGAGAGGAAAAAATGCCTATAGAATGGGAAATAGGACAGATATTTACAATCCACAAAAAAGGTGACCAGCATGAATGCCAAAACTATAGAGGTATTACATTACTGAATACTGCTTATAAAATACTATCAGCTACAATAAACAGAAGGCTTAGAGACACTACAGGAAACACTATAGGACGATATCAGTGTGGATTCTTAAAGGGAAGATCAGCGGTAGATGCCATATATACTCTGAAGCAGATGATGGGAAAAGCATATGAACATCAAATAGAACTGGGAATGTTATTTGTAGACTTTCCGCAAGCTTTCGATTCAATACATAGAGGCAAACTTTTGTCTGCCTTGAAAGAACTAGGCATTAATGATAAATTAAGAAGGTTAATCAAGGTGACTATGGAAAACTCAAGAGCTACGATAAAAACACAAAGAGGAGAAACTGAGGAAATAAACATAAATAAGGGTGTAAGACAAGGTGATTCGCTATCTGCAACATTATTTAACCTAACACTTGAATATGCAATGAGACGAATACAAAAAAGCAATCTCAGGACGAGCGTAAGACAGATAATTGCTTATGCGGACGATATAGTAATCATATCAAGGACAAGAGAGATTCTGGAAAACACAATAAGGGAAATCACAAGTGAAGGAAATAGAATGGGATTAGAAATAAATGCAGATAAAACAAAAATAATGAATTTGGTAAAATAAATCAAACCAATGCAATAAAGATCGGAGATTTCGAATTTGAAAAAGTGGAGAAATTCAAATACTTAGGCGTCACAGTAACAAACACTGGAAACAGGAAGAAGGAAATAGAAGAAAAAGTCATTCATGCAAATAGGGCTTACCATGCCAATAAAAAACTTTTAAAAAGCAAATTACTCTCAAGACAAACCAAAATCAATATTTATAAAGTGCTAATAAGACCCGTCATGTTGTATGCTGCTGAAACAATGACACTGACTAAAAAAGAAGAAGAAGTCTTGAGAATAATAGAAAGAAAGATAATGAGAACAATATTGGGACCAATCAAGGGAGGGAAGAAAACGTAGGGGTAGACCTAGAATAAAATGGCTGGAACAGGTGAAGGAAGATATGACAAGAGCTGGAATTGGAGGATGGAAGGACAAAGTTAAGGATAGGAAACTATGAAGAGAATTGACAGAAAAACTCTAAAAGGAAAAACGGGGATTGATCCACCCCAAAAAAATGGATCTAGAAAGCGTGAAGCGGCGAAACCCCAGCAGGGGTATCAAGCCATTATATATATAATAGAGAAATTCAACTTCTCAGTTGGCTAGAATAGAAGCAATAATTGTCAACTTCACAGATAGTGGTGGAAAAAATTTAGTAGGTACTTTGTAATATTCGAATTATTCAACAGCTGTCAAAAATCGTTACGATTGAGTTTTTTGAAAATTCTGTAGTAAATTTACTACGGTAAAGTGAAAATTGATTCCAATAAATGGAGTACTTACATAATCTAAAGCTGGATCCACATCAAACCAACAAAACAGCCACCCAATGTTTCCTAACATTTTTTAAACAAAATCAAAACATTGCGGCAACTGTTTTGTTTTGATGGTGTTTTCAAAAACTGTTTATTCTGCCATCGCCTGTCGGTAAAGATCAAAGTGTTGATGTTTGGTCTGCAATGCTGAGAGCTTTAGTGAGTACGAAACAAAAATGAAAATGAAAATGCACTTATGTGTGTGTCATTGTGTATCGTTTGTACGCGGTATCCAGTAAAAAAAGACCACGCCAGGTGAAAAAATAATAAAATGGATTGTTGAAAATACGTTTAAATGAATTGAATTTTATAGAGAGGCTAGAGCTAGATTGTTATGGGATGTCAAACAGCCTGATTATCCAACAATTCCTAAACATAGTTTTTCTGTCGGTGTTTTAAGCTCGGTCTAACCCAAAAACGTTGATAAGTTATTGTTTTCTTGTAGGTAATTCAACATTTCAAGCATGCCACATTTTCTATTATCATTTCACTAGGAAACACAAAGTTGACCAATACCCATAATATACCTATGTGGACAGCAGTTGACAGTTTTTTTCTTGCAGTTCTGTTGGTTTGGTGTGAACCTGTCATCAAAACGTCGCTCGTTTGGAATTAAAATGTATACTCCATATTCTTTCACTTTTAATTGTGCGTAGACTTGTTGGTTGAATAGAGACAAGAGAAAACTATCGTGTGTCCCAACAATCAACATCAATAAAACGATACAAAATTGTGATATTACACGATTTGCATTTCCTATTCCTTGTTTACATAACTGTGATCGGATTAAAAAGCACCTAATAGGTAGGTATAACATGATTTTAATTATGTCTAATTTATATCCAAACTATTTCATGTTTATGAATTTCTGATGTACAGAATCATTTGTTAAGTTTGGTATCTACTGAAGTTATAAGAGAATTGGAAGGGTTGTACAACTTCTACTACTTTATTTACAGTTTCCTGGAAAAAAATTACATTTTAGTAAATTTTAGTTATAAAAAGATGTCAAAGGTAATGGTTTAATACTATTGTAACGCCTCACAGAGTCTTTGAAAATTAAAGAACAAAGACCGTTCACTAAGAAGCAGCAACTACTTCCCTGGCTATATGCCACGAAGGACATTGAATTACACTTCAAAGTTAAAATGGGGCTGGTATATTTGCAAGATAGAACCAACCATTCATATTTGAAGTTCGTAAGGACAACATCACATTACTTATAGACCGGTTTTGGAGCATTTGCGCCTCATCAGTATAAGGTAGAAGCTCTGAGAGCATAATTCTGGACTGGAGAAATAATTGATATCTCACAAATACATCAGACTCAGAAAAAAAGCATTAAATATGCGATAACAGTGACATCTCCTCTCCACATCTCACAACTTTTGCTGCCTCAGACCTTAATTCGTGAATTTAAACAAAGTGTGAGACATCTAATGTCGAATATCTACTCTTTTGGAAAAGGGAACCAAAAAAATCACCTGTTTTTATTAGAATACGTAACTTTGCATATTGTTTATTCAAATTTCTTGGAACCTGAGGAAATTCACAGTGAATTCAGTTGTGTTACCTAGTTCAGATTCGAATATTTACCAGCAAAAAGGCGAGGTATTAAAATTTGCCGCTCACTTCCACGGCCGGCACGGCACTTCACGAAAGGATCCGGCAAAAAATATAGGGGATGAAATACATGTTAACAAATGTAGATATTTTCACTTGTCCGGCACGTAGCAGAACGATGCCGCGTCGTATTATCGTGTCTGACAAGTGAGCTATAACCTTTATTTTGCGCCGAAGCTGGACATTGTCTGACTACTGAGTGTATACCAACCAAACGTTCCACATTTCAATATGTTCAAAATGTGTTCAAAATTGATAGATTTCAAAAACCAAAAATGTACTGTTGTTCGTATCTACTGCACCTACTACACCTTTACAAACGTCGGGAAAAATCTAGCAGAAAAAATATTGCCTGGCCCTAATTATCGCCACAAAAGACGTCGTATGCCCAATAGCTTTTTTATCATTCCAACCGACCGCGACGAGTTAAAATCATTGATCAAAATCCTTAAGCCTAAAAAATCACCAGGACTAGATGGAATTACGACAGAAATTCTCAACGCTACACTCCAAGAAATCATTAACCCCTTGGTACACATAATTAATAGAAGTATGGAGTATGGCCTACTATGCTGAAAAACTCAGTAGTGGTAGCAATACACAGAAGAGGAGACAAATCAGATGAGGAGACAAATCAGATACTAATAACTATAGGCCCATATCACTGATTTCACACCTGGCGAAGTTATTTGAAAAAATCATTAAGAAACGCCTAGACTCCTACCTGAAAAAATACAAAATCATTGCCGATAACCAATTCGGCTTCAAAGAAGGATGCCCTAATTTCTCTGTCAAATAAAATTCATAGTGCCCTTGATCAGGGTAAGCAATGTATGAGTATTTTCCTCGACTTGAGCAAAGCATTTGACACGGTCAGTCACCAACTACTCCTGCAGTCACTGGAGGATATCAGTATAAGAGGAAACGAACTGAAATTATTTCGCAGCTATATTTTCGATCCATAACAGACTACAAGAGTTGATGGGGTTCTGAGCGATGTATCAAAACATGGAGTACGGTGTTCCGCAAGGCACGGTGCTAGGACCAGTTCTCTTTAACATATATGTTAACGATCTATTTTTCATTCAAAGTTCGAGCGATATTATTGCTTTTGCCGATGATACAGCATTGATCTACTCAAGTAACTCATGGTGAAGAAATAAGCTGTTTTCTTTGTTCGTGGACTGGTTGGCTGGTGAATAAAACTCGTTGATGTCGAATTTTGGTTTATATTTTTGTCCAGGAAACAGACAAATATATCAACAATACTTTTGTACAACATAGGCACAACAGGTTATATCACTGGGAAATAATTAGCACAAATTTGTTGCATCAATTGGATTACTTTTCACAAAACGTGTCACATCAATGAATTAATTAGCACAAAACTTGTTATATCAATGGACAATACAATTAACACTTAAAAAAGTTCATATAAATACGATAAAATAATTAGATTATTAAATAATTAGATTATTAGATTATTGTCGATAAACTTGAGAGCCGGTGCTTTGCTGTCGGTATTGGCGGTTGAAAGTTAAAATTACTAGGTAGTTAGTTATTAGTTGTTACTGTTTCAGTATCTAATCTCGTTCTGCTGTTTTGGCGGTTTTTTAAGAAATCGTCCGATAAAAAGTGTGGCTGGCGCGAGAGAGGGGGTGTCACGTAGATCGTTCCAGCTAGAGAATTGCATATTTTGAGAACGGATTGGTTTTGAGAAAAGAAACGGAATAATGGGAGGGAAAGGGATGAGATGTGTTTTGACTATTTGGTAGTTGTTGAAACGTTTTTTATTTCAACTTTAAGAATGCGACAGGGGCCTGCGTGATTATTTGGAGAATGGGAATAAGTAGATGGTATGTGAGGAGTATACATGAATAAAGGGGCCGCGTGGTAGATGATGAGCATTGGGAAGAGAAAAAAAATTTCCTGTTTATGTCCCCTTTAGTATAAATAAAACAAGAGCACCAACATTTCAAAGCCTAGACTTCATTACACCAAACAAAAATCTCAAACAAATCTCAGCTGAAAAGGAAGTAAAATACCTAGGTGTGTTTATTGATAGTCACTTGAAGTGGAACTCACATATAAATTTTATAATAAAAAAATCAATTGTATATTATTCAGATTTAGGTTACTGAACAAGATCTTACCCATTAGACAACTGGAAATATTATACTACTCACTTGTAGAAAGCCATATCCGGTACGGTATAACTACCTGGGGTTGCTCGTCTAAGGCACGCATCCACTCACTTGAAGTTCTACAAAAAAGATTTCTGAAGATTATCTATTCAAAAAGACGAACTCACCCTTCAGATCTCCTCTATGAAGAATCAGGTGTTCTAGACGTCAGCCAACTTTTTGCACAAAATATTATTTGTCATTATCATCAAAACAAAACAAAAAACCAAATTGTCTCACACAGATACGAAACAAGACAAAAAGGCAACTATGTAGTCCCGCTCATGACAAATACATTCGAACAGAAGTCTTATGATTTTGTTGCCCAAAAACTCTATAATGTTATACCCAATGAACTGAAGGAGATTTTCAACATTCATAACTTTACAAAAAAATAGATCTTCAAACCACGTAACTTTTTCAATAACCTTCTTGAAAATGAATAAATTCCCTTTCCCCCCTCCCTTCCGTAAATACTTGTATACTCAGCTTTAAGATAATCCTACATGTTCATTGTCCTGTCCATTCTTTTATCACAATTGTGTTACATTATTACAGTTGATCTTACTTGTAATCGAATTATCATTATTATATTATTGTATCTATTTAACTTTAAATGTCTTCTTTGTACTTGAAACAAGTGTTCAATCACTTATCAAGATTTATTTATTCACATGGTATTCTTAGTTTCTTATTGTATTGAATTGTATTGCATTACTGTATTATTGAAAATGTGAATAAATATGAACTAGCGAAGAAGGAGACTGAAATACCCTTTTGGGGGCCGGAACCGTTTTACGGAATCAGCTCCAATGTAATATTGGAATAAATATGTAAAATCGAGAAAAATAAAAGATCTGACCATTGGAAAAATCTAGTAGGGCTTAGAGAATCAAAGATTCTTCTGGGTGACTATACAACCTGTTGAGATGAAATGAATGCATAAGTTAATTAAAACTACGCTAAGGGTTTTAACAGGGATCTTAACGAAACATTGTTACCTGAATGGGCAGCTGAAGAAGCTCAAAATATTGGAGGAAAAAGAATGTAGATTTTGTGGCATGGAAAAAGAAGCCTCCATCCACATAATTTCTAACTGCACAGCACTTCAGAATGTCACAGCACCTGGGAGATTATTGGATGGAAGAGGAACATTTACCCAAGTTGAAGCCTGCAGATATCCTGAAATTCCTCCGAGACATAGGACTAAAGTAGCGACTAGTTTCTGAGTTTCTCCTCAGATGCTAAGTAGAAGTAAGGGGACACAATATATCTTTTAGATCTCTGTGAATGTCACCTCAAAATACATACATACATACATACATACATACATAGGTACAAACGTATCTGCTGTTGTTGTTCTTGTTCTTCAAGTGACAGAGATTTGCTTCAAACTTAGTGTATAGTCAGGATTGTGCATTATCTGCCAAGCTTTTTACAGAACAGCTTTCAAATATGGTTGAAAGCTAGAAAGTGAAATCATTTCTTTATTAAGTAAATTGAAAACTTCTTGATATACCTATACCGTAAAAGAGACACCCTGTACTTGATTCCACACGGTGAACTGAAAACTTACAAAAACAAATTTAATTATTAATTCAGATTCAATTCATCCAATATAAATTCCACCCACAGAATTAATGAATAATTAGTGAAAAATCAATTTATTTAAAAATTACAATAATAGGAAACTGTTATTTAGTAACTGGAAATCTCTCGTATGTTAAGTACATTATACAAACACCCATTGTTAGATTGATTTGAATTTGATATTAATCCAGATAGCAAGTAAACTGTTTGCGTCACATTTAAGTCCAACGAAAATGAGTGACATAAGGGATTAATGTATGTAATTTATATTTTAATGAATATTTAATTCCATAATAAACCGTTTAATTAGCATGTGGCGCTTTATTGTGCTTTTAATAGTGTAATTTATTTTGAGAAGTTTCTTAGTTCTTGGAGAAAGAAATTACAAAAATAAATTTTTTAATTTCACATAACCACTCTTCTTCTATTTTGTGTGTATTTTGATAATCAGTGGAACAATTTTGGAAAAATAATGACAATTGTTGCGATAATTTTGTTTTTTAAAGAAAATTGTTGTATTAAATGATTCTATAGTGACTTTTATGCTATAACGCATTATACGATTATTTCTTTTAAAATGATATAATACCTTATAAGCAAGTTTATACAATATCAAAAATATCATTTATAAGACTTTTATACCTATTGTATAAGGGTTCTATAATATACTATATAACTATAACAGCTACAACATCATAAAATAGTTACTTAAGCTTGTCTTATTGAAGTTGTATAATGTATAATAAATATTGTATAGCATTCAATTGCGTTGCATTGTAAAACACTTTTCAGTTGTATAGTGCCTAAATATTCTTTGTTATAAAACAGTTATCGTATACCGTTCCATTTGACAATAATATATTGTTTAAGGCATATGTTTGGGATAAAATTGTTGTTTTATAAACCGGCATGTTTAAATAAGCAATTCTTGTACCGCTATCGCCGCCATTATGAGCAATTGAGTTGGAAACATGAAACTATAGGTATTGAAAAATGTGACTTTATCATTATTTAGAGAATTATATTGTGAAAGAATATCCATATGAAGTGATAAACTATTGAAATCATAAAAAAAGTATTTTAGGATATTCTATTTTATTATTTTTTTTAAGTATCTACTTGAAACTAAACCAGAATTGAAGCACTTCATTTTCTTGCCAAATATATAGCTATAATCTATCAGTAAAATTTGCGGCGTATCAAAATTTGTGCTATTAAACCATCCAATTGAAATTATAATTTTTACTATCGATGTAGGTACGCCCAAGCGGCCCAAGTCGTTTTGATTAGTCTCCATTCCTACAAATGAAATGTAGGATGCACGTTCAAATTGAAATATAATTTGTTTCTCATATTCTTCACTAAAAAATAAATTGCTTATAAACTGCTAGATGACAAAATGTTTCCATTGTGCTCGAAATAACAGCAATTTAAAAAAATATATTGCATTATACAACCATTTTGTAAGACCTTCATAGTGCCGCTTCAATCCCATTTTATAGATGTGACTTCATGACACACTATTAAATCATTCTATAGTAGCTGTATAAATGATTATAAAACAGTCGATTAAGAGTTGTATAAATGTGTATTAAACAGTCATATAAGAGTTGTATAAACTTTCAATAGAACTGTTATACAACCAGACAGTTGTATAAAAATGGGCCCTTTTTAGTTGTATAAGGATCATTTAATTGTTTAGTGACCGTTATAAGAATTTTAGTATCCTGTAAGACATATCTTTATTGTCCAAATTCTGGAAATAATATTCTCTTTCTTGAACCCATCGAGGACGACGAAAAATTAATTCATCTTCACCACTATCGTCTTCGAAGGCAAGATCATAAACTCTTCGAAATGCCATAATGAACAATATATCACAAAATATTCAAAAATATTTATCCCTCTTCTATAATATAATATTGAAATCTGAACTGAATCGGACTTCACACAGATAAATCCAACGTTTCAATATGTCAATCGTGATTAGACGCTCCACTTAATAGATAAATCGGGATTAAAACTGTTGGTGAAACTGGGCCTAAGAAATTGACTTCAAATCTTGCTGGCGCTTTATTTGAAATGTGAAAGCCCGAGCTGCAAGCAGCCTATCGGGTACATTCCGCTTCACAACAGGTCAACTGGAGCTCTAATGTTAACAGAGTGAACATATAAGTTTTTGTTTTTGCAGAAATAGAAAAATGGCAAGTTCAAGAGACAAATTTAGAATTCAGCTAGAGCAATCGGTTCGAGTAGTCGTGCGTAATAAAGAAGATATTGATTTTTTGTTGTAGCATACATTTTTCATAACCTCAATTTATAAATCAATACCCCGTCCAAATATAAAGAACTTAGTAATTAATTACAAAACAGGAAATAGGTCATTTGTTACTTCTTGGTTTGATAAATATGAATGGTTGACGGGTAGCGTTTCAAATTGTAGGTATAAAAATATGTTTGAAGAAAAAAATAATTTTATTTTGTACAGAAATTGAGAAATTACTTAACTTGTCTTTTTGGAATCGGACCGCATATATCCATTTAGGCGGCCTCAGTGTTCTCCAAACGTGAATAAGAAGGTTTTGATGGTTTTACATATCTACATGTTGCGGTGGATCTAGAGTCGCGTGTCGGGAGTAGGTGTGGGGTAGAAAAAATAGTCAACCAGAAAGTGTCATCTACATTTCACTCACTTAATAATGTCAATGTTGCCATGTTTCATAATTATAAACTAGAACAAAAAATGTAGATAATGTGATAATGATATAAGTGGAAAAAAATGTGTATTGAGGTGTGTCTGTCTTTTCTATTACCTACTTTAGACAGCTGAGAACGAGAGATCCTATTATTGTAGTATAACGGGATGGCGTACTATGAAACCACGCCGTCCTTGGCCATTTTCTTGGCTGTTGCATCATATTGATGCTTCTTCGTCTCAAAAAGGCATGCATTCAGGTATTCGGTAAATGCCAAACCGTATACTTCTACTTTATATGTATTTTGTTGTACCTACACTCGGTCCTCCATTACAGCTCAAATGTATTTTAAGTCATTCAGAGATTTTTATGAAGAATTTAATAAAAACTTTTTCTTCATTTGCATAAAATATTATGGGACACACCGTTTATAGCGAAAGCAGATAATTTTTTTGTAAAAATTGGAATATAAATAAATCACAATAAAATTAAGCACTAAAATGACGTTTTTACAAAAAAAAAATATACCTACACCCAATTTCCATAATTTTATTTGTCTCGTGCTAATCGCTTGCAACTATTTATAAGCATCTTCTATTTTCGTTTTATTTATAGCCCAACTTTCCTCGACTACTAAAATTAGAAACGATGTAGCCTTTAAAAATGGAACATTAACGTTAAATTATAATGCAATAACTGAACAACCTACTTATATAACGCAAGATGATTTTAATTTGTAAAGTTCAATGCAAACATTAAATCAAATTACAGTATTTATTACGATTTTTATTTAAAAATGACAACGCTTCTAGTTTACAGTAGAAAAGTGACAAGTAGTTTACGAATATTATAGTCATAAAATGAATGGCATGCAGGATCCAAAAATCGGCTTAGAAAATCCTATTTTATACCTTCACACCTCGAAGTAGGGGTCCTCCTAAGCTCATTAGAATAAAAAGATGTTTAATTGAGAGAATGTATTGTGACAGTAGTTGCTGCAAGTAGTTTATTAAAATAAGTATATTGATTATTATAATGATAAAGAGACTAATAATTATAGGTATAGGTATTAATAATTTTAATTTCAAGTATAATTAATAGTCAAAAGCTTATTAATCCAGGCAAGGATGTGAATTGTGGGCTAATTAAAACGAAAATAATGGCAGCCACTAAAAGTAAATTGAATTTTGTTGAGTAAGGTGTGTCAAATCCGATAATACAACTTTGGAAGTGTAGACCTTAGAAGAGGATAGGAGTAGCAGTTTTTCATGAGATGCACCCCTTCCGAGACAATGCATATAGACTTAATTGATGCCCGTTGAGCTGACAATTCAAATGCGTTTTTTTGTATAAATACTATGTATTTGAATTGAAACATAACGAGAGTTCGGCGATTTATTTGGGGGATGTGTGAAAGATAACGTTACAGTCAATACACATTCCAGCTTCACACTTTATACTCATCCACGCATTGTTGATATAAGCGTCTATGAGCCAGGTAAATATACACCACCGCCATTTTTTTCTCCAATCGAAATTCTGTATCTTCCAATGCTCTGGTCCATCTGGTACGTGCCACTCATGTAGTTATTATACTGACTACTTAGGTTGGACCTAGGAACAGAAATCACTTTTTTTATCGGCTTGGAAATATCTTTTAACATTTGCAATTGGGTTAACGCCATGTAAAGTGGAGCCAGCAGTTACAACACTGTTATCCATCCATCTAACGAAAAGGATGCCAGCGTCTTTCGCGATAATGGAATCAGTTGTGCCTCGCTTGTTCTTTTTGAACTGGTCCTTTGAGATTAGGAGCCAACGTTTCTGTTCAACTAAGTCACCTTGATTCCACTGCATCTGTTGAACATTTGGAAAATTATATATTAGCTGCGATCCAGTTGTTTCGGTGACATCACTTGCATCCTATATACTATATATCATTTGCGATATCCAAGACGGAATCGCTGCCCAAGTAGCACATAAATTTCCTTTTGAAACACAATTATTATATACCTGGTTTATTAAAGCGTCTAGGTTACTTTTTTATTATATAAAAGTTTTATAACTCGCAAATTTGTTGCGGAAGCAAAAGCATCGTATAAATAAGTCACAAAAATGTCATTATGATAAATTAAAATAACAGTCGTAAGCCTTGAAAAAAAATACACTCCAACATGTTTATAAAATAATGCTTATAAAACTATTTTGTGTAAACACAAATTTATTTTATAATAGGTTCATAGCAGCTTTCAGAAACATTTATAAACGCGTTACAAAAATATGACTTATTGTTTTAATAAAGTTTATTAATATATTTTGTAATTGTTTTCATGACAGTTTAATAAAATAATGTAGGTTACGCAATACTCATGTTTCATAAATGATTTTTAATAAATCATAAATCAATTATAAAAGTGTTAAGTAAACTTTATAAAGCAGTTATAAAATTAACCTAACTATTTAGGTAGGTACTATACCCATAAATTGGCACCGAAATTTTTTAAAAGCATGTCTAACAAATGGAAAAAAATAAAAAGGAGTGGATATTTTAAAAGAAAATTAAAACGTAATAGAGAAAGGGCTTTAGAGTCCAGTATTTCCACAACTCTAGCTAATAGCAGACCAGTTCAGTCACTTTTGGTGGAATGTGATTCATTATATGTACAGGAGGATCTGACAAGCCCTTTGAAAGAGCTTTATAATTAGTCTATCCAGAATATTATTTATGACTCAAGTGACGAATGTGACGATGATGATGATGATGTTTTTCCTTACTTCGCGCAGAATGCCGAACAATAAACAAAAAAAACAAAATAGGTTATATTCTTTGCGCGGTATTTTTCTGGTCCGTTCTTTCGTTCTTAACGCCTAGTTCCAGAAGCACATGGAATGAAAAGAGTGCGATAGAAACTCGATTGACTCTGATTAGTCTAGAATACCTAGACGTAAATGAACGTGACTAGACGAACTCGCACATTGTTTGAAGTGGTAACCATAGATAACATGTGGTAACGTGTACTGTGGAAGTGGTTTGAAGACGGAGAAAAGAAAGCGGTGTTGTAAAGTTTCAAAATTTTCTGTAACCTCAACTATTTACTTTCTTCCTCGTATTTAAATCTTAAATTTTCAATTCAATAAATAATAGTGATAAAATAAATACGAAAACACCCTACTAAAAATATGCTTATGATTTATCGCTAAATAATTATTGCCTTTCACATGATTATAATAATTGATATGTCAAATTAGAAATAAATGTAATAACAATTTAGCTCACATAAGAATAATTTTCGGAAAATAGCTAGGCTGGATAATAAAACATACCTAACAGTCGATTTAAATTTTCCGGTATATGGTTTTATGTAAGTAATCGCAAAGTTCGTTTTCTTACTGAATTAAATTTTATTAATTTGATTAATCTAAACTTTAGAAGTGAGTATAATCGGCACCTACCTACCAATCTATTGGAAATAAATAAAAAATTTAAAATCAACTTTAACCCTATATTATTATAATGTTTATTTCTCAAAATGTTTAAAAGACTTACAACTCTTAATTATGGCAACAAAGCAATATGACATTTCTTTTATATTTTATTATTATTTTGTTATGTGTATCCGGATTACTTTATAAAATGTAATTATTTTATAAGTGCTTTCTTCATGACAAAACTGATTTATTAGTTGACGCCATAGTTTTTAGCGATATTTTAGCTTCACTGCATGAAATATCATTAAACAAAATAATTTTAAAGAGTTACCAACATGAATTAAATATTTTTGAATAAATAAACACATTTCCTAAAGTATACAAGGTAAAACTGCTAACATTTTTGATTTTTTATTTTTTACATAAAATTTTAATTCATCAAATATATCTAAATATTTGTTGAAACGGCGGCGCTTAAATTTTTTACCGCAAATATATATATATTCTATCAGTAAAGTCACCTTGGTAAGTAAAATTTGGTTGAAGGAATCTTTAAAATCTTTTAATACCTATATTTTTTGTGTCTCCATCTTAAAAGAAATGGCCATATTAGATGTGGCTCTGGAACCATACATACATTCTAAATATTTAGTGAAATTTATAAGTATAAGCCAAGATGACTTTTATTACAGTTATAAAATAAAAATGTCTAGGATTAGTAAAAATGCTATAATATTTAGTTAAAAACATGTGTCTCGAAAATATTCATAAAATTTTAATACAACAGTTATATTAAAGCTTTGTAGATATACTCAAGAAGGTTAAAAAATATTTATAAAACTGTTTTATAATTAGTTATAAAATTGACATAATTGTGTTGTATAAGGTATTTCAATTTATTATGTAGCGTATATATATATATCTGTTATATAAGTATTTTTATGATTAATATTAGGACTCTTAGTCGACAAATATGTTTTATAATCCTGGGCCCTTTTCGTGTTTATTGGTGTCATATAAGTGTTTATAAAATATTTTAAAGCAAAAATTGTTATTTTAAAAATTATTATGTAGTAGTCTATATAACTCTTATAAATGATTTTTTGCTACTTGGGTGGAGTCTGTGTTGTCGGATCGTAATTTGATCTCGGCTTCAGCGCGTAGCTGCATTTCATTGGAATTATTTGGGTCCAATTCGGTTTCATCCCCGGAATCCTCGTCAGTTAACACATGTGGATCAGGAGGTGTTATGTAAATGTCTGTAACATTATCACCATCTTCAGAAAAAGCTATTTCTAGAGCCTTTTCTACCGTTAAACCACTCCTGAAACCAAATAAAATGCTTAGTCATTACATGCAGTGAAGGTACTAGCGTTGCCACATGGCAACGACCAACTTTGGGTACAAAAAACAAAATACAAAAAAATATTATGAACAAAAAAGCTATTTTTTGGTATTTTTGTTTTTGGGCCAAAAATGGTTGCCATTTAGCATGAAGTGTTTGGAAAAAGGAAAATCCTATTCTAAAAAGTGGTATAGGTACATATGCTCCTACTGATCTTCAATAATTTCACTCACTATTTGACACTAAATGAAGAGGCAGCGTAGTTTGGAAAAGGAGCAAAATTGATTGTTTGAAAAATATATTTTTCTGTTGGTCCGTTGCGGGAAAGTGATAATTTTTGAAGCGGGCATCCAGTTTTTACGCTGTTTTCCCAATAATTTCCAATTTTGTTTCTATGCTATGTCTTAAACGAAATATGACCATTTTAAATCCCCAATTTCACTGCTTTTAGCGTGTTTTAATTTGAAACATTCCAAACAGTTTTTTCTGACGTAATTGTTAGTAAATTGAATTTGTGGCAATTATTAATTGCTTTTAAATAAGTCGTTAAAAACCGGTATTATCACCCAAAAAAATTTACAGGTCAAAAATAAACTTTTTCCGCATTACACGTTGAGGCTAAAATGTCAACTAGCTGACAAATGACCAATGAATGTCAAATATTCAATCCCGACACTTGACATCTGTAAAGTCAATTATTTCTCCAAGTATGGATGCACTGGCCAAAAAAACCCCAACCCTCCAATTTTGGTGAAAATTGACTGAGCTTGTATCTAGTTATACAATTTGTTTAATAATTGTTTATTTATTGTTTATAACTAATTACGGGCTAATTACCACACAACCAAACTTGTATTAGCGAGCAATCAACAAATATCTCAAGAATTCGCAAAAAGTTTTAAGCCGATCCTAGCATTTTAGAACAATTTTTCGATATCATGGGAATTTTCACAACTTCATTGTTAGCATTATGTATAAAATTAAAAATAGCTTGACATTGAAAAAAAAAGGATTAACTACACTACAATGCACAAAGTTTGAGCTGGTACATCAAATATTGAGCAACATTTAAAGATACATTCTTTCCTAAACAATTTGCCCAATTTGAGACAAGTTCAATGTTATGATATATATGCATTGTCTGTTGATTTCAACGATAAAAGAAACGAGATCTAAAAGGATGAAAGTTAAATAGTTAGTTCCGAAAGTTATTTGTAACAACATACAATATTCCATAGCAAAGTATCATCAACTAGCCAAGCTAGCCCTCGGGCTTCAAAATATTATCCTAAGTTATAAGAAGAAATGATATTTTGTAAGAAAATATTTTATGCTGTTATTGACCAATGAACTTGGCACCCTTTTGTCGTTGAAGTCATCAACCAAGGCATATAGCATAATGCCAACTTGTCCCTTATTTCATATTATTTATGTTTTTCACGGAATAATAAATTCATCGATCTCGACAAATCAGCCTACAATACAAAAAAAAAGATCATGCAAATTGGCAAATAGTTTAGGAAGAAATCTATATTGGAACGTCGCTTCAAATTCATAGTCAAATGATAGTGTTGGTGGATATATCGTTCCAAAAACCATTACTTCTAAATTTCATTACAGTTTCCTGTAATATTGTCGTATTTAATCAAGCGCGAATTGTAACTTAATAGCCGTCGGTGCCTATAGCCCGGGGAGTAGTTGTTGCTTCTTAGTTGAACGGACACTGTTTTTGGAAAATATTTTCCAAACCTCATAAAGCGTTAGAATGATAATAACCATTACTTCAGTCTGCATAAAAATGTCCCTGTTATTTATAATGTTTTGCTCATTTCATAGTAAAATTAATTCGTTTTCTAAATCCTACTGTAATATCGGCGTCTTGTGTATACCTTTTTCATCCATTTTTTTTTATTAAAACAAATTAAAATATTTTTATTGTGAATTGAAAATATTTTGAATAGTTTCCATCAATTTTTATTAACAGCCTAAATAAAAATCCGCCCGTTCGAATACAGTGAACCTGACTGGATCACCTTCGCCTCTTTGGTTATAAAAGGCGACCACATTGTGCCGATTTTATATAAAAACTAGCTGAAGAGCAACAAGTCAATGTCATTCTTTTATTGTTGACGCAAGGTTAGAGATTGTTCCAAGGAAAACTAAACCAGAAGAACTTGATTCGGGCTAGTTTTAAATTTAATCAACTGGTGGGTCAATTTTTTTGAAATTATTCACCTGATTGATGGTACTACATTATATTGATTGGTACGCTGGATTTTTACCTGAATATTTTGGGAAAAAGCTGGAAATTAACAATTCCAAAATGTTTGCAGCTTTCATCACAAATCGTCATTCAATTGAACATGGATATTTATCAAGAGGGGCAATGAAAATGATTGGAATTTATAAAAAAAATAGTACTTAAAATCAGAGAAGGGGAAAGAAAATGAGTTATTTGATATTGTTTCAAGAAGTGGAAGGAAAATAACTAGGATTTATAAGAAGTGCAAGAAAAATGATTGAGATTGGATTGAATTGAATTGAAATTTATTGAAATAGGTACATCCTAATATACAGCAACATTAATATAAAAAAATAATTGAAAAAAACATATCCACAATATTTGTTTATAAGTACCAACCACATTATTAACATACAAAATATAATGAAATATAAAACACATTAAAAATAAAAATACACAATAATAGGTATCATCATTTGGTATCATCCTAATGGTCTCTTAAATGGTTTAATAAATTCTTTTTAAACAGAATAAGACTTGTAGAAGACTTTACATTTTCGGGTAGACTGTTGTAATTAATAAATCCTTTAAAAGTTAATGTTTTAGTATTAAATGTTTTTGTTTGATTATTTACGTATAAATTATTTCTTATTCTAGTATTATACTGGTGAATTTGATTATTGAAAATTATGAATCTGTCAAAATATGCAGGTAGAAGATTATGTAACATTTTGTAAATATATATCATCGTTAAATATGTGAGTCTGCGTTCTATAGATAACCATTCTAGAGTATCCAGCATTAAAGATATCGGGGTACTCCTGTCACATCTCAAAATAATCCTCATTGCTCGATTCTGTAATTTCTGTAGTGTTCTCATTTTGTTTAAATCAGATGTGTACAAGAGAGTGGGACAATATTCGAAATGTAGTTGAATAATAGTCTTATATACTGTTATTCGTGACTGCATAGTTAAGTGCTGAGACACTCTCGTGAAAAAATACAATTTTTTCAAAAATTTTTTCTGCATGTAATAAAAATGGCTATTCAGTGATAAATGATTGTCTAACATAAATCCTAAATATTTAAACTCAGTAACAAACTCAATTTTGTCATTATCAATTTTTATTTCAATTTGCTTTAAATTTAATTCTCTGTATTTAAAAGGTGTAGTAAGTATCATAGCCTTTGTTTTGTTAACATTTAGTTTTAATTTATTAGTTTTTAAATATGTAGAAATATTGTTTAAGGCTTTATTCATTTTTTGGATAGCTTTATTTAGATCTCTATCACTTACCGACGCTAGAGCATCATCAGCAAAATAATGTTCATAATCACATTCAATACATTTGTTGATATCATTAATGTAGACCAAGAAGGGGAAAACAAAGAAAATGATGGAAGAAGGTATACAGTATATCATCACAGCCTCCCGACCAACTGACACAGATGAAAGTGTAACTGTCTATAAAAATATCAGAAAATAAGAAAAATAAAACAATGATAGATTGAGAAAAATCTTGATAGGACGGGCCTACGATCCACGGACCTCTGGGTTATGTCCCAGCACGCGTACTCTGCTCTACGCTGTGTGACATACCGTCCGCCATATTGCCTGAGAGCAAACAAACTTTAATTGCGTTTTGTTTATATGTTTTTATTCAAGATTGTGTGGAATTAAAGAATATTGCCGTCGGCGTCGTTTTGTTCTATTGTTGGATGTTTAGAGAGACGGAAAAGGGGCAATATACGATTATACAGAATCCCAGCAGCATTAAAAGAAAGGGGTCAATTATTTGATGCAGAGCCTGTTGGAGTAGAGCATTAAAACGTGCAGATTCATTTAGTTAGTGTTTGTATCGATTTAATAATCATTTTCATTATTAACAGTCAGGTATAGCAAAATCAGAATTGAATGGACTCAAACACGATCAAAATAGCTATTATCAGGACGACTGTCAAATAATTACGTTACGGAGACTTGCCCTATTGGATTTGCAGTGGCGACGTCGCGGTGAAAAAATAAACTGCATAGATAAACGATTTTAAGCACTGTACTGGGACTCTGCACACTATAGTGTGTTCCATACAAGTCTGTGCTCTGAACGCGCGAGGGTGCTGCCACCTTGAGAGTTCCGTCTGTACTAAAATTGCTGATTTAATGTGAAGCAGAATGAGAACTGTAACGCCGTCAGTGGTAGTTGCAGATACTTCCACATCTTTCAGCGCTGATATCCTAACCTCACAACTGCAGACCAACGTCTTACGACGTGTATCTTGAGTGTGTTTTGAGTTAGTCCAGATTTGGTGTTAAAGAATTATTTCGCTTATTTGTGGGTGTGTTGAGTATTTGTAGTTGGTTTTTATTGCTTATAGAGGGACTTTTATTTTAAGAGATAATGTCGAGAATATGTATTGTGAAAGACTGTAATGTTAGGTGTACCCGGTAAGGTTTAAACATGTTTCATTAAATAGAAAGTGACAGAATATTGAAGAAGCTATTCTTCTATACAGCTTTAAACTTCCCAGCCATGAAGGACAACGTTAAGTTTGGCTGGAAAAAAGTTTGGTAAAAGTATAGGTACTCAGTTTATTGCATTGTTGTTGAACTCCTAACATTTATTTTTCTCAATGTTTGTCATTGAAACATGTAGAAAAACGTTTTAGTTATTGTATTATATAAAATATATAAACTTGATGATTATTACCTACTTTATTGTTCCCACTTCAAGCATTATATGGTTCATTTTTTGAAATTTCATTCAATTCAACTCGAATATTTGATTGTTATTATTGTGATATCAATCTTATATTGAGTTACGTTTGAATGAAATTTATAAAATGGACCATAAATGCCATTTTGTAATGACAGTAAAATTGCAGTAGTTTTTAATATGCCGCCAAAAACTGTAGAATTACAGGAATCTCCCTTTTCGGCTGTTAGCGAAGTTCACAACCATCTGATTTGTGTTGGAGCTACCATTGTCTAGACAATGGAGCTACTGACCACCCGTATGGCGGGTAAGTTTTCCATCTATAAGTATGTTTATTAGTTTATTAATTTATTATAGCATATTGTCCCTTGACACTCCCAAGTAACAATTTATGCTGGACATTATGGCTGCCAGTCATGACTGAAGGATAGTTCCTTCAGCTCTTATTCAGTCGTAGTTCTGCCTTTATGCAGATTGTGTAGTGTAGTGTAGCTGATTTAAATTGCTTCTATGCAGCTTTTGTTCAGTTCACCTTCAAAGCAAAAACAAATTGGTATGCTTTATATATTTTTTTAATTTCTGAATTTTATATTATTTATTCATCTCAACTACCTCAGTTACATGCTATTATAATTGAAATTACAAATATTTCCACTTACCTTTTTTTTCTTCCTTCCTTCGGTGGGGATTGAACCTGGGACCCGTGGATTATCATTTAACAATCGATTCATCTTTAGCCTCTGAGCCAAACGAACACATGCTAAATGTTTGCGAATAATGATATTTGTAAATCTACATGATACATGATACAGAAATATCAGCAATTATGTGTTTATTGAAAAAAACTAACTAATTGGAAAACAGCTTTCAATTTAATATTTGAAAAATTTAATAGACCTGATGAAGAGCCCCCATTAAAAAAAGTCCGAGTTATGCCAAGTTCCACTGCTACATAAACATATTTATATCATGTATTAGAAGTACCGAACGTTCAATTAAACTAAATAATTGAACCTGATGATAAATGGCCACCAGCAAGACCGAGCAACATTATTAGAGCAACTGATGTCTTCATAAATTCACCAGAGCCTGATGAACTGCCACAAGCATAACCAAGCAGCATTATAAATGCAAATGATGTAATGAATGCAAGCTTTATAAATTTGCCAGTCAACTGACATAATCGAAAACATCACCTAAAAATCGCTGAATGATATACACGACTGCATGCATAAATTCTCATTTTAGCGAATATCAAATGGCTGAAGTAGTATATATTTCAGTATCTATTTTTTGTTCACAGACTACGTATATCTGAAAATGGGCTGAACTAGAAAATCTTCAGTCTGTGTTAATAAAAGCTGAACAGTGGTTCTTAACTTTACTGCAGAAGGGTTTATTCAGTATATAGTTCAGCCTTATGGATGCTGCTGTATAATGGCATCTATATTGTCTGATTCGGCGCTTATTCAGCTTAGTATTCAAGTTAGTAGCTTAATCAGTCTTTAACACCTTCAATCAACTACTAATCAGCTTATTGTCTGAACAGGCCCAATAAATCAGCGTTCATTGTTACTAGGGTAAGTGTCACACTTTATGTCACACTTTATGCGTCAAATGTTACTCTTATTAATCAATATTTTTAATAATTATAACTTAATTTTCTAATATAAGTGAGGACTTATGATTAACCTCTTATTAGCAAAATAACATTTCTATCATTTTGTTTGTTCCAAGGTTTGCCTTTGTTATATTTCTAATAAGTAGTACAATATCCGGTGTAGCTAACATCCTTTGGGTCAATGCTATTTGAAGTCAGTATTTCAATGTGTTGTACTCATTTTCTTTCTAATACAATTATCAATTAGCATTTAACAATTAACATTTATCATTTAACAATTAGTAAAACTGCCATCGTTCATGCAGACACAATTATAAATTAGGAGAAAATAGTAAGCAAGCGCACAAGCCCGAGATTCTAAACCATACATTTTCATGTCTATTTGTGCATTGGAACAATTTTGAAGATGTATAGTAGAATTGAAGACTTTTTTTCTTTTATTAGTACAACTTGAAAATAAACAAACACACAACGTAACCCTAAGTCATGGCTGAATGAGGTGAGTCCAAGCCAAAAAAAGAAAAAAAAACCCTAAGTCAACCGCTTTTCTATGAAAAAGGTAAGGATCTGCGTACTAGTTGCGCACTAGATGAAAATTCGGTACATTTAATTTAAGAAAGTTAAAAGCTGGCCAGCTTCGTAATTGTTAAATGATAATTGTTAATTATCTGCATAAATGGAGTCATAGTGAAATGAGTAGTTTAACTTATAATTGATAAATGTTAATTGTTGAATGCTAATTGATAATTGTTAAATGCTGCTGCATAAATCCACACTAAATTTCCCCTTGTTAATATTAATTCAATATTTTCTTATACTTACGAAGAATATTCAATAAATTTTTGTTAAGAGAAACTATCATCATTAATTTTATTGTATTTACCAGTATATTACGTGGCCTGCGTTGTGAGAAGCATTTTAAAATGCTTTAAAACACGAGGTACGTACTATACTTTACCTACGACTTACTCGTACTTGTAATAATAATCATATTTCTAATAATAGATACAGCATCAATAGCAGCATCAATAATAGATATTTTTAATAATTTCACCTCTAGCTTTACACACACACACACTTACCAAGGATACAAATTATTTTTTATGTTTGTTCGCAAATCTCTATTGCGGCCTACTTAATTTTGATGTTTTGACGGCTATGATTATGCAATATTATGTATGTTTACTGTTGTCATGATACATTTAGACAGATTTAAGAAGCAGGTTGATGAAAACAGAACAAATATATAATTCCAAATAGCTCTTAACATTAAATGCAATCCTACACCTAATAAATGTTATCTGCCATTTATATATAGAATAAAATTCAACCTCTAATATGGAAATAGTAAAGTTTGAATAAAATGACGACGTCTATTAATTGACAGTTGCTAGGGAAGCTTTGCGATTTACCTACTTTACAGCTATGCCCTCTTTTTACCGTGATATATCACAATTACATCGATTGCCGACTGTGTGTTATTGACTGCTTACAAGGTGGTCATAGGTAAAGAATATTAAATTCTTATCACAAGAGGTTCGGATTCAGTACATGATATACATGTTTGAAAAAAAAATTAAGTTATGTACAATAGGTACCTTTAGTACAAGCTGTTTCATCAAAAATGGGTAACATAATATGTAAAATCTTATTATTATTTTTTCAAAATCGGCTTAATTTGGTTATTATTTTGGTTTTTAAATTATATTTTGTATTCTTTATCAACAAAGGACTTCCTCCTAAATACAAAAAGTTGGAATACATGTGTATTTAAGCTTGAGTCGCCAAATTGAAGCCATACAAAATAAGTTTGTGAAATATATCTATTTTAAAAAACACAAGATGTCTCCTAAATATGAGTCTTATGATCCATTAAGGTCAGAGTTTAGTATTGATAAATTAGTATGCAGGAGGAAACGTCGAGAATTAATTTTTCTTGTGCAACAATTTAATAGGCTCAGCTGATCTTCTCAGTCAATTAAATTTCTACGTACCCTATCATCGAACCCGTCCTAGGAATTATTTCTTCTTAACACCTTCAATAAACTCGCTAGATAAAATATGTCAGCTATACAATATCTTAAGTGATAATCTAGACACTGGACTGCTAGGAATTACTCTGAGTCAATTTAAAATATCTATTGCAGATTTAATATTAGAGAATTAGTCTTGTGTGTACATTCAGTAGTTTTTGTCTCATAAGCAATATGCATGCGTTGTATTAAGTTATAATTTGTAACCACAGTTGCATAGAATGAGGGAAACCTGCTTGCTTCTGTAATAAAATAAATAAATAAATATTTTCTCGTTTTACATAAAAAAAGAACATTTTGGAAAATTAAAATTCAAAAGTTCCATACTTCATTCATGCAATTCGAAAGGAGCTTATGTGTTTTCAATTGTTGGGCGGTTGCTAGGCAATTTTTTGTTAATGTTAATATTGTCAATATCAACGTTGGCAATTTTAAAGTCTTAATTATGGTTTTAAGTGCTGAAGATTGTGCTAGCAGTAGCTCTTGTGGAAGATAGTCGAAGCCAAAGATATGTGGCTCGATTACTCAATGTTAGTCGTTCTACCATTCAAAGGGTGTTACAACGTTTTGGGGATACTGGAAGAAACACAAGAAGGCCTGGTACTGGTAGAATACGGGTAACTACCGCTCGAGATGATAGATTTATTGTACTAAATTCTCTAAGGGATCGTCATTTGACTTCAGTACAGACAAGAAATCGACTTCGTGGTAAAAATGTAAGTAAATGGACAGTTCGCCGAAGATTACATGAGGTTGGGTTAAAAGCTTTTAGGCCAGCAACTGGGCCTGAGTTACTTCCACGTCACCGGGTAGCGAGATTGCACTTTGCTCGTGAACATAGCAATTGGAATCTTATGCAATGGAGTAATATACTCTTTACCGATGAGTCCAGGTTCTCGCTACATCCACCAGACGGACGAAAACGAGTATGGAGACGAAATGGGGAACGATTCCAAGAATGTGCTTTTAGCCCTAGGCTGAGTCATAACGGAGGTTCCGTATTGGTATGGGCAGGCATATCAAGTGAAGCCTCTACGGACTTAGTGTTTATCAATGGGGGCTCACTGACTGCACAACGGTATATTGAGGAAGTTTTGGTATATCAGGTGGTTCCATTCGCTCCATTTATTGGCGATAACTTTATCCTGATGCAGGACAACGCTAGACCTCATTCAGCGAGATGCGTCAGTGAATACTTGACAGAAGTTGAAAAAATCATTGAAAAAATGAACTGGCCAGCATGTTCTCCGGACGCAAATCCTATAGAACATGTGTGGGACATGTTAGGCAGACGTGTTAGAAGTCGTGCTATAGTACCAACCACACTAAATGAGCTTCGTGTAGCTCTTCAAGAAGAATGGGAGAATATTCCTCAGAATGCAGTTCGTGAGCTCATTAGTGGGATGCCACGCCGTATGCAAGCAATAATTAGGGCTAGAGGAGGAAATACCAAATACTAAAGTATATTTTTTATGTGTTAAATTTTGTTTTCTGTACCTCTAAAGTTTGCTGTTGTTAACATACATTTTACTAAGTATACATGTATTTTTCCTTTATTTATTTTATTGTTTATTAAGTTTAGTTTAAGTAACATATTCTTGTCTTTTTATACCAGGAGGAAGTCCTTTGTTGGTAAAATATAAAAAGTGTAAGCCAAAAGCCAAAATTATAAACAAATAAAGCCGATTTTGAGAAAAAAATAAGGGGCACGTTTTTTTTGCACCTGTGTGTATTAAGTATGTAATTGACGAGGTCTCTCTACCTGGTAAAATCATTGGTGTCCAGAATAGCAGCCAAATCATTGAGTGTTTTTTAATTCCATTATTGTCCATTATTGTTGAGAAAAACTATAAACAACTACAAAAAAATGTTATTTCGTTACATCCTGTATAATCGAATTTCAGCTAGTCAGTCAGTGATAGAAAACCTTTGTTGGAGTCACTTGACCGGAGTTGAAACGGAAAACAAGTTTTCATGATGAATTCCTATAAGCATCAGTTTCAACGGTTTATAGTTGCCAATTTTATGCTTGTCGTGTGAACAGTTTTCGAGATATTGGACAGTCAAAGCGTCGTGGTACACCCTGTATATTTACATAGAATAATTGTTTGTAAATATAGAATGGGAAAAAATTGAATTCTTCATACGGTTAACTATTATCTAACAAATAACCTTGATTAACACATTCTTGAATATTGAAGCTGTTTATTCATAAATCTAGTAGTCAGTCGATTTGTGTAATAACATTGCAATGTGCAACTCGGTGTTAATTGAAAAATATTGACATTGATTAATACTTTTAATTGTATATCACGCAGAAACAGTCACGAGTTCAACGATATATTTGAAGAGCAAACAAAAGAGTTGAAAAATTTACCTGTTTCTTAACCTTCTTCCAGAGCGGAAAACGGAAAGAACAACGTCAAGTGAAAGATATAAAAATAACATGTTATGTTTAGTCGTGATAATTATTAAAAATAAACTGACGTTCACGAAGGTAAACTGGGCGAGTAGTGATCATCGAACATTTAAGAAGTATAAAATAAATGTCCTCAATTTCCCAGTTCCATATTTTGCATGTGAATTATCTAGATACGTTTTTAATTTTTGGCAAAATGAAGCCGTTTGTATATGTATCTCTTGTTTCGTTCCATTTCCTCGCAATTTTCGTTCAACAACACATATTTCCCCCCAGCTGTCTATTTTGCGTTTAAAATGAATCCAATATTTTGTCTCATAAAGGTAGCTACGCTTCCACCAAACTTATCAAAACAGCTCCCTGTTAATTTTATCCATTATTATTTTTCAGTAGTGCTTGCTTGATACGTATTGATAGAAAGTGATGAGAAAACTGGGCGAGAGACTTTGTTACTCGGATCTAAACGTAAGTTCGTAAAATGAGTGAAAATTTTGAATTCCTTTTCGCATCGTTTGAATCTATTCATACAATGATTTTATGGAACACCAACGTGAGTATTAAAATTTGTATTGTATTGCAGCAATAAAAGAGCTTCTCTGTATCTGTAGAGTAGGGAGAGTGACTTCAGACCCACAGCACTTAGGCCACATGAAAACCTCTGTACATCCTGCCGAGGAGTTGTCCAGCCTGTCCTTTCCAGGAAGGTGAACAGGTCACTTGAAAACATCTCATTCATATCGGCATGTGTAGGTCAAGATTCACCGAACACACACTCTCTCATTGACGATAACTCCGAGCACTCGCATAAGGCATGACTGACAGTTTCTTTAAGATTAGGTTTTTCCTTGTCCTCACCAAGTATTTTCGACACCAGCTTCCCTGGGTCGCCCAGGGTGATGCTGGCAAAACTGCATCCTTTTATTTCATTCCATCTTTTCAGGGACTAAGCATGGGTGTAACGTTTGGCTAGTTCCTAAATTGCCGAAATCGTCAGGCCGTAGGTGTCGCTGGGTCCTGAAAGTCTTAGTCGCCCAGGATATCAATGGGGCGTTGGCTAAATCTTGATAACACTCTATTATTAGCCCTGATGCAACACGTTGTCTGTTCAAGGCTAATAGAGCTTGTCTGCTCTCAGTGCAGATTATTATGTTTTTGATAGAAATGTTTTCCTCTGGTTAGTTCTTTTGTGGCAATTGAGTAACCAGTCATTTCTGTAAGAACCACGCTGTGATTTTGTCCCATTTCCAACTTGGTGATCTGGAGACTCCACATCACATCCTGAGCCTTCTTTGGTTTTTGAACCGTCTGTGTAAATGCGTATTGCATTACACGCATAGAAAAGCTTAATGTATCCATATTGGAAATTATTGGATATTTTATTACAGGGTCATAAGAGCAACGAAAAAGCGAATGAAATGGCTAAACAAGGCTCATCAATGCCATCCGTTGCCGGAACCCTTCTGCGGCGCTGCAAAAACCATAACAAGAATGGGAACAAAGAAGTGGGTCGCCCACAAATCTCTGAAATGGTTGAGGAACTCACCAGGACACCAGAGGCAAACGAAACAGTTCATATTAGAACACTCGCCAAGATTTACAGCAGATCTGATGGCCAAAGATGGGAAAACTGTCAAAGCTGTAGTGGGTCTGTTAACAGGGCATTGTAAGCTCAATAGGCATTTGAAGCTGATGGGATTGACAAACGAAGATATGTGCAGGCTTGGTCACCTAGAAGAAGAAACGGCAGAATACATTCTATGTCAGTACGATAGCCTGGCAAATGTACGGTTTTTGCATTAGGCGAAGAAAACCCATTGGCAGAGAGGTTCAGTCTCCACACTAAAAGAATTTTTAGAAAGTGTCAGGCTGGAGAATGTGATCTAGAGTTTAGAGGATCACAATAGATCTGAGTGGAATAGGCCAAAAGCCTCCTCATAAAATCTATCTACATGGTCTTTATATTTTCAAATCATGTCCGTTATTTTGCCGCCCAGTTCACCTACCCATTATATTTCGTTCACTTCACTCTTCCCAATTGGTGAACAAATAATTGAAATTCAATGTTATGAGTGAAGCTCCAGTTTTATAAATAGCCTATAATAAGGCAAATCAAGTTTTATTGTCACTTTACTGGTTTTAACAATGCTGCTAAACTACTTTTCATTATTTTCGCAGTAAATATTCTTCACGATTACGGCTTGCTCTGTTTTTTTTCATAATAAGAATAGTTTCTAGGAACATTCAAAGGAATATCACAAGTCAAATTCGTTTCTCAAATATTACAAAAATTATACAGTAGGAGCGCTAAATATGAAATACCTAAATTACTCGATAGTCATCCAAACATGCTAATTGATTTAAGAACGAAAAAAAAAACACTGAAATATCTGCTTCGTTTCAGGTTACAGCCTGGATTTGCACGAAATTCAGCGCCAGAACCAAATTACGAAGCAAATTTTACAAAATTTCTTAGAAAAAAGACTATTCGGCCAGAACAAATCCTCAAAACCTCCCAGTGTTTGGGATATTTTGCCGAGAAGTCGAAGAAAAATGGTAAATAACATACAAGATGCTCTGGACAATACCACAGTTAGCGATAGAGAAACATTGGAAAGTGGGGAATCTGAAAGAATTTCGGCATATGAAGATTATGATGATGATGATGGTAAAGATATAAAATTATTTGTAGCATATTTGGATTGGGTAATTGAAGAGTCTATAAAACTTAAAAATCTTCATTGCACTTTGATAATTACTATTCATTTTTAATAACTAAGGGGGAAGTCGACCCAGGACTATAGTGGAACGTCTCTGATGCGATAGTGAATCAGTTACTGCTTGGATGACTGACCACTGGGAAAATAACGTGTGAGAGTGTCATTGTTATCGCATATTCAGCGTCCTCTTTACTAAAATTGGAGTATTTGTGCGATATTAATGATTTCTCCAGTCTAGAATTATGCTCTCAGAGCTTCTGGACAGATGATATCTACCTTATAATGTTGAGGTGCAAATAAGCCGAAACCGGTCTATAAGTGTCTAGAAGCTGAAATGGTTGGTTCTATCTTGCAGATATACCAACCCCGTTTAACTTTGAAGTGTAATTCAATGTTCTTCGTGCCAGTGAAGTAGTTGTTGCTTCTTAGTGGAGGGTCTTTGTTCATTGATTTTCAAAGCGTTTACACTTACACTTAAAGTTTTTCGTCGATTTTGTCGTTGTCGAATGGCGTAAATATAGGAGTGTACTGCGTTGTGGAAATTCCTAAGAAAATAACAATGTTATAATCTTATTATAATCTCTATAATCTTGATAATTATTATTACTGTGAATAAAGGAAGTCCGTATATAGAAGTTTAGCAATTTGTGCGGATTTCTATATTAAATATTAATGAATTGATAATTTAAAACGATTTCTACGATTGACAGTAAGATTTTTGACTGGCCACTGTCAACTAAGGAAACACCTCCATACTATCGGGCTAATAGACATAATAACTATTATGTACCAAGGGTATAAATATATGTTTATGTCTTGAGGGCGACGTATTATTAACCCAAGTGTCTTTGGCCCGAGGGTTTGTAAGTCGCTCGAGGGTATACACATCTGTTTATGCCCGTGGTACTTACAAACTTTTATGTCATACCAGTTCGTTATTGCAATCCAATCAAAATACAAATTAGTATTTGAAAAAATCCGGTTTGAATTTGCCATTTTATCATAGTAGACACTATCGTTGCTAGGTGAATGTTGACAAACGTAAATGTCATAAAATCACAATAATTTTTATATGTGTCAAAGTTAGAAGTCAAAATGAACGAAGAATTTGGGATTCCTGACAAAATTATTGAAAAAGAAAAAAAAACAACTAAAAACCTGTTGTCAAAAAAGTCTAAAGAAGCTTACGACATGGAATACGAAAAAGTATTAAATTGGATGCAAGGAAACTATGTAAAAGATGTTAATGAAACTGTGTTGCTTGGATACTTGGGCGATCTCTTTATACCCGCTCGTGCCATAAAGTGAACTCTATACCCACACGGGCACTAAGGAATATAAACACAATAATGAACTAGAGTGACATAAAATATAAAATAACCATGTTAGTTTTTCAATTATTCCTTTTGAAGCATCATAATGAAGTATCAAGTTTTAAATCTCCACTATAATAACCAAACAACTTCATAATTATCAACTACACTGACACTAAAGACGTCTAATTAGTGACAATTACTCACATAGGTGTTCTGATGAATTTTTTTGAGCCATAGGTGTGCAGCAACCATGCAGCAACTGCAATGAATGACTAAAATAGTCACGAAATGAGCCAGTTTTCTTAAATCTCATCACTTTTTTGTTTGCTTTAAAAAGAAATGGGATGCAGTGAAATAAAATTGTTTTTTTCCATCATCAAATGTGGAAAATGTGATATATTGAAGTTTTAAGAGGGTAAACATATTGATTGATATTATTCGACCTCGAAAAAATATTATATCAAGATAAGTACGAGTAGTTTCCCTCTTAAATTTATTGCTACAGCTTCGCCTCAAAATACACGTATTTCTTTAGAGTCGTCCAGTATCTTGATTCTTCTTCAAGAAACCACTTTCTCTATCAGTTGGTACCGCAAGGTCGTTAAATTAACCAAGAACGCCAACGTCGAGACTGCGTTTAGTATTACGCGAGGAAGTTCCACAAACGAGAGTGATTCTTCTTCGGGTGTCCCAGTGAGCCAAATAACTTTTCGAAAGGTGAAGAGGTGTCTAGTATAATTATATAGTTTAAAATGTTACACGGTGTTTTGATCTATGCGGCGTTTATGTTGGGTGCTCTGTCTGCGGCCGGACCATCGATTAGGACTACCACCGCATCAAACTTTCCAGGTTATTTTTTATCATTTTTTTTTAAATATTACTTATAGTCCGGGTGAATTTTCAAAAATGTTGTAGGTACTAGTTTATTTTATTTCGAAAAGAATAAAAGTTACTAGGAAATTCGTGAGTTTATTATTTTTGAACAAATTTTGCCACTAGGAATTACAAACAATTTCTCATCTCACTCTGTTATCCACCCAATATTTTTGAACTGAAATCAACATGAAATTAATATAGATAAGAGTTGCAATAAAATTTTCTAAACGTAATGCTACTTTCCATATTTAACGTCCTGTATCTCAGAAGCTAGTTATGAAAATTAAATTTGCCTATGAAAACTTTTACTAAGGCCTCTGAACTAAACACATCCATAATTCAGAATAATTAAACTATTTTGCATAAGAGAAATATGGGATTGTTTTATTTACTTTTGATTTACTATGTCTGGAACTATTTTGAACATAAATAATTTTGTGATAAAAAACGGAAAGCTGTGTCCAACAAAAAAAACAACTAACATTTCTAAACAAAAACAGAATGAAAACTGCCTTCATGTTGCTCGAGATAATAATTATTGATAACTGTTGCTATGTGGTCATCCTGTTGGGTTCAAAATGTATTGGTATATTATATAGCTGAAGTCAGTATGAACAGAATTTGAAGCACTGCTTCATGGAAGATTGATAAGTAGATCGAAAAATTATGTTTCAAACCCTCTTCACTTCTATAGGTTAGTCTGCTTTGTGCAGTCAATGCTTAGATAAATAAACTTCAAGGTTTGTCTGTTTTGTGATATAGTACATTCAATAGCCTTTTTGGTGTGCGTCATCGTTTGTGACATATCCCCGTTTTCGGTATGTCGTTTATTTTATTTGCTATTTTGACATAATATAGCGAGCCTTGAATTTGATAAATAAAATCATCAGGGTCGTATTCAGCCAAATTCGAAAAGGCTATGAAATTAATTATCACCAGCTTATTTTTCTAACTGTAAATACTTGAGATCTTTCAAAATGCTGAAGTTTTTATGTGTATCTAGACGTATTTTTGTATTATTTAAATGTTGAAATGAGATTATTATTCACTTTTCATAAATAATAATTGACCTTAAACAACAAAGTACAGACCTAACGAGAACTTTGTCATGGGAATGTTTGTGTTGTTTATAAATATATGTAAACTGAGCCTTGGCTCTTCAAAACAGGTAATTGATTCCAAATATCGATATTTGTCATGTTAATGTTAGGTTAGGTATTGTCAAAAATGTTAATTGCGACAAATATCTTATATAATGACGATATTGATTGATATATATTATTGACGTGAAACTAAAAGCACCAGTATAAATTTAAACCAATCGGGCATCATATTTTTTTAAATATCGATGTTTGGAGACAATTACATGTTTTAGGGCGCGTTGCATCAGACACCTAAACTAGGTTTAAGGATAACTAATGTTTAGACTGATTCAATTGATGGATAATAAATACATCAATCAGTAACTGTCTTTACATTAAAAATCATTAAACCGAGTTTACGTGTTTGATAGAATGCCCCCTTAAAGAGCCGAGGCTCAGTTTACCTATAAACAACGCGAATCTAAACATAAAAAATTTGTTGACCATGGGCATTTATTAGTATAGGGATGTCAACTTTTTGATTCATTTAAAAACGTAGAGTCTATATCCAACATCAATTTTTCAAAAGCTCCAGTATTTTACCGTTTTCAATTGATTTTGGAAATATTCACCACTTCATACACATGCATACATTATTATGTGATTAGGAGTTATTTTTGACAATAATGACATCTGTGACATCATCACTTTCAACTTTATTCATAAAACCACTACAAAAAATATTTAGTTCTTAGTGATAAGTGCATAACTATGCGTATTAAAAATGAGGAAAGTGTGTTGAACAGTTTATTTACAATTAAATCTTTCACAGAATAATTCATTTTTTTGGAATATGCGGCGAGAGTAATTAATTGTTAGGTTGAAGATTACAATAAAATATATTATAATTTGTTGATATTTCGTAACAAATAACTATTGGTTGAGTAATCTCTGTTATCTAATAATCCTTCATTTCCGTCAAAATAAACAGTCGGTTTTCACCTCCTTAATTCGATTGAAGGAGAATAATGCTCTATGCCTGCATTCTTGCGGGCGATTTTCATAAAACCATAATTTTATAAACACGCTTATAGCTTCACTTGTATCTATGTATGTTTGTTTAATTGTTTGTTTGTGACTTGTAACTCATTCCTTTTGACTTTTGGTCACCGTAACCGTGGAATCCTAAAAACTATATATCTCCAATGAAAGCCTTAATGTATATAACGGATAACCCAAAATATTGACAAAAGAGATGAACTTGTGCCTCAACTTTTGCAATTCATTTTGGACAAACTTTAACGAAATTGGACTGGGTTCTGACTCATTGGACTTCCATCTCATTCACCACCTTACAAACGATTGCCTTAGAAAAGGTAGTAGAATGAAAATTAAACGGTTTTTTGATAATACTGTTTGTTCTATAAAATTAGCACTATTGCATCCATTCATAAAAAAAACTTTGACTACTACCTACATTTCTCAGAAAAACTGTTCCACAACAAACTGAAATACTAGTAAATTCTATCCCTACTTATAATAAAGTAAGTAGATTGGATTTGATGATGTGATTACATGGCCTTTCCCACTGAGGCCTTTCCATATCTATTGTGGCTCTCTGAATTTAGATCACATTTTCCAGTCAACCTCGAGATTGAACCTTCCATGTAGTTTTTTACTAGAGGCTTCTCCTCTCCAGGCATTTGCAGTAGCATCGCTTATTAGTTCTATCATCAATTCTGTCGACTGTCCTCTAATATACTGGTTAGGGTGAGATTTTCTACCGTTTTGGGGATTTTTTTTTGTGTTGTCATGTTTGTTGTCGATGTTGTAAGGCCGCAAGAAGGGTTCCAGTTCAATGTTGTAGTATGTCCCTAGATAAGATCTAAGCTTGTCTGTTAATGCCCATACAAAAACTCTATCCGGTACACAAAGGCTAACTTACGAAATATTAAAACTCAGCAGGGGCCATATAGGAAAATTGTGGCGATTAATCACTGGTTACTTTACCTTAAGGAAGCATATGCATACAATTGGAATATATGGAGAGGAATCTATTTTGGCGATTATGCCTGTAAAAGGAGGAAATAGCTTTACACCAATATCAATGAATGAATTGATGAGGCTTGTTGGACATTTCATCTTCCTTGTTGTTGCCATTATAACCCTGATACATTTGTACCAAGGTTTAATGTTGTTGAGGTCCAAGTCACGAACACCACTATCTTGGAATTGATATCTATGGAATCGAGTGTCTTCCGTACAGCTTGGATGTTTGTTTAAAGCCTAATATTTACTGATGAGCTTAAAACTAAACAGTCTGCCTATATATAAACTTTATAGATATTGTAAAAGGGCATGGCACATGATCCATGAAATTCAAAATGTAATTTTTGATTATATTGTCAGTTGGAAAAAATTTTTTAAAACATACCTATAAAAATTGGTAGTGGTAGTTACTTTTATGAGATTGATGTAGAGACATTTTTTGACAGAAGAGAGGAATTGAAAAAAATAAAATAAAAGAAAAATTACTCATAGAATTTAAAAAGAAACTTATTTAACTGGAAGATATAGGAAGATATAGTAAATGATACTACAAAGGATGTATTTGGTGAATTTGACGAATTGATAGTGTTCAGAACAGGAAAGTAAAATTTCAATTATACTCGTATAAATAACCAATAAATTTGATTGAATAATGGAAAAGACATTTTTTGGAAATAATAATAATAGAAAGTATGTGAAGACCGGAGAATCATCAAGATTTATCATATTATGGTTTAGACTAGAATAAGACAGAAATTTGGATATTGATAATAATGAAAAATTTAGAACATAAATAAATTCATCAAATAGAAAAATAATAATAATAATACTACATTTATAAAGTTGAAGATTGTAATGTTTAATCAAAATATAGGGTTGTCCAAAAAAAACCGGAATTTCCTTTTTTATTGATATTTTTTTTATTTATAGAACGATTTTATCGATGTCGGTTTTGTTTAAAAGATAATTGATCAAGACACACTACTAATCTAATATTTCGCGTTTTGTTTAAAAAAACAAAATGGCGGACACATCCAAACTTCACCAAACTTTAAAACAGACTGGAAATTTTTTGTTTCGCACTGTATGTTATTTTGTTGTTTTCGAGCCATACATCGGACAATTTTTGACCGATTTCTATGTTTGACCTCTCGTTACATTCACAAATGTCTGAACTTTCCTAAAATAATTCGCAAACATATACAGTGCGAAACAAAAAATTTCCAGTCAGTTTTAAAGTTTGGTAAAGTTTGGATGTGTCCGCCATTTTGTTTTTTTAAACAAAACGCGAAATATTAGATTAGTAGTGTGTCTTGATCAATTATCTTTTAAACAAAACCGACATCGATAAAATCAACCTATAAATAAAAAAAATATCAATAAAAAAGGAAATTCCGGTTTTTTTTGGACAACCCTATATATATATAATAACAGTAAAGATGAAACAAAATTTAAAATATTATAAACAAATAGATCAGTTATATAAATCAATAGGTATAATATACATTCCTCATAATAGCATTACCTTTTCATTGCTACAAACATGAATGTAAAATGTAATATGATATTTAATCTATCATTCGACTTGATCTAGTGTTTGTCTTCAATTCTTTTTCAGCTACAATTTCGCTTTCATTTATGAAACTCACCTTGGCATTGCAGGATACAAACAATTTGTTGAAATTTTTTACGGTGTCACAGTAAGTAGACCGAGGAAGGTTAACATTTACTAAGATTAATTAGAAATGGAATGGTAAATATTTAAACGTGAGTAATGTTTTGATATTGCAAATATTTGAACATCGTTTGGTAACGTATATCCTTCCATTAATCGTTTGTAACACCTAAGATGTATACCAGGGGTTGTTTAATAGTCGATAATCAAATTAAAATCAAAATCATTCATACTACTGACTAAAGATACCTACTGAAATTATTGTAAAATTGTATTAATAATACGAAGAAATTTGAAATAATAATTATGATAATGCCACAAAAATATTTGTCGAATGAGAAGGTTAATTATTTGTGATTGTATTTTAAGTGAATTAGTTAATTAAATATTGCTTATATGATGTTGCTACTGTGTAGGTATGCTAGTTTTGACATAGATTTTCCTTGTCTTGATCGTATTTCATCAGCGCACCTTATTCAAAAGTTAATAGGGGGGCAATTTTTATATTATAATATATTATACAGTGTGGAAACCACTTATGGAATAAAATTCTTTATGTCATTATTTTAGAAAATTATAAGAAATGCCGAGACATGTCAACTTTTGAATTGAGTTGTGCGTTATGTAAACATAAATTTAAATGTACAGGGTGATTCACACAAGTATGCCATAGTCGGTGTTGTTTTTTTTAATGAAACACCCTGTATATTTTCATTTTCTTGAGATCTTCTTAATGAACCGATTCCAACAAACTAAATAATGTATGGTCAATTAAGAATTATACAGGGTGAAATTTTAAAATTAATAATTTATTACACTTGTAATATTGGTACTTTTTTAAATTAGCTAAATATGGATTTATCAAAAATCTAAACTAACTAATTATTAGACGTATTTGTATATTAAACAAAACCTGCTACGCCCATGAATTTTATCAGAAATACCTAAAAATTGCCTAAAAACGCCAATAATTAGACAAAATCGGTAAATAATGTGGATTGTTTTAAATCGGTGAATAATGTGGATTGTTTTCTATTCTGTCAGTTGTTGATGTGTTGACAGTTTATACTGAAAAAGTAAAATCTTTGTCAAACACTCTTCCCTTGTCGACATAACAATGAAATATTTAACTGAGACTCACCGAATTGAGATTTTAATGATGATCGGGTACGGGGATAACTGCAGAAGTCAAGTTGAAGTGGCAAGCTTATTTAATAACAAGTATCCCGGATTGCCTAATATTTCACAAAGTACTGTGTCTAAAATTCATGCACAATTCGGAGAACTGGGACATGTCAAACCATTGAAAAGAAAACCACACTTCGTTGAAGATGATGTGAAAGTGGATATTTTGTTAAGTGTCGAAGAGAATCCAACTTGAAGTACACGTCAAATTGCCCGTGGAAATGATGTTAGTCATACAACTGTTCTAAGATGTCTTCATAAAGAAAAACTTCATCGCTACAAATTAACTTTGGTGCAGGAGTTAACAGAAGACGATCCAGATCGTAGAATGGATTTCTGCGAATTTTGATGAATAAGCTGAACAGAAATGAGATAGCTCTTGGTACCATTCTTTTTTCTGACGAATCAACATTCACATTGAATGGAGAGGTAAACCGACAGAACTGTAGATATTGGTCAGCAGAGAATCCTAATTGGATGCGTGAGACACATACTCAGTACCCTCAAAAGGTGAACGTTTGGGCCGGTATCATAGGCAACCATATTATTGGTCCTATATTTATAGATAGAAATTTGACAGCAGAAAAATATTTAAATATGCTTAGAAATGAAGTTATTCCTGCGTTGGCAAACTTATATCCCAACGCAATAGATCTTAGCTTACCGAATGAAAATTTTTGGTTCCAGCAAGACGGGGCAACACCCCATTATACTTTAATGGTAAGAACTTATTTAGATGAAATCTTCCCCAATAAATGGATTGGACGAAGAGGTACTGGCCAGCTAGATCGCCAGACCTCACGCCGTTAGATTTTTTTTCTGTGGGGTTATCTCAAGAACAAAGTATATGCAACACAACCAACTAGCATTGTAGACCTCAAAGACAGGATAACTACAGAAATACGGAATATTTCACCTCAAACTTTAAACAAACTTAAGGAGGAGTTCTATAGGAGACTGTGCTATTGCCAACAACTAGGTGGAGAACATTTTGAGCATTTATTTTAATGTATATGTGTATAATAACTTAAAAAATAAAAATTTCACCCTGTATGATTCATAATTGACCATACATTATTTAGTTTGTTGGAATCGGTTCATTAAGAGGATTTCAAAAATATGCAATTATACAGGGTGTTTCATTAAAAAAAAACAACACCGACTATGGCATACTTGCGTGAATCACCCTGTACATTTACACTTATGATTACATAACGCACAACTCAATTCAAAAGTTAACGTGTCTCGGCATTTTTTAAAATTTTCTAAAATAATGACATACTTAAAGAATTTTATTCCATAAGTGGTTTCCACACTGTATAAAATGGTTTATTGATAGTTTTAACGATTCTTCTAGAGAGAAAGATGAATTTTGTAACAAATAGCAGCATAAGCATCAGTCAAAATAGAATACCTTTAAAGTGGTGTAATGTAACTTTTTATATAATTATAGCGATTATTCTTAACTTTTGGAAATATTATAATATGTATTATTATCAAGTGGACCCGTTCTCCGTATTTTTGACTGTATCTTAAAAACTATTTATTAGATCTAATTCGGCCAATGAAGACTTTTGATCAGAACATCATACTAAATTTTCAGCCGATTGGACGGAAACCCACATTTGTGAACGCAAATTTTCCTTGGCTCGCACTCTGTAATTTGTATTTCAAGGAAATAGATAAAGAATAAGCAAACGAAAAAAAGGTAGAACGTGTCGCGGGACACACGGTAGGAACTTCAGTTCCTTTTAAGAAAAAATTATGTAATACATATGATGTTATAGATAAACGATTTTCATATTCTTTGGTGGATGAGTAGTAAGCATACCAGACTCTCACGCGGTAGACCCGGGTTCGATTCCCCGTGAGGAAATTTTTTTTTACTGTTAATTTTATTTTTAAATAATTATTCTGCTTGATATTAATAACGACAACAGGTAGACGTTTTAAATATTTAGCAGAATATTCATTATTATAGATAATGGTACGGTACCCTTCATGAGGGAGTCCGACTGGCAACATCTACTTATAACAGCATCGTATATTTTTAAAAAGGGAAACCGTAACATTGTACAAATTGTACATTTAAGAACTGTACGTTTATCACAAAAAATTAGTGAAGACATAAAATTGAATTGGTACGATTATGAATAAAATTGTTGAACATTTTTAACTTCAAGTTATATTTATTTTACAGTATATTCAAATGTTTATTTAATAGATTTTTTCTTGAATGGGTCGTAGAAAAAATATAATGTTCGACTCGTGTGGAATGTCCATATCTACACTAGTTGCACAAACTTCTATTCTGCACAGTTTACAAAATGGAAACGTAGGCCATCAGTTAATTAAACGGATATGATTTCATATACATCTTAGAACGTATATGAAATCCACCAATCAGCATTCGAGTTTAGTATCCGTCATTCATCTTTTTTCAATTTAAAAAAAACGTCAAAATAACTTGTCAAAGAAAGTTTCTCATAGAAGCGCACTGGATCAAGAATATTCATTTAAAAAGATAAACTTAAAAGGAATAATCCGTACAAATTACCAACAAATACTTAAAACAGAATAAAATGGGTATTTAAGGGGACCTCAGATTTTATAAAATTATGTGATAGGTACATCTGACGTTATAGATAAACAATTTTCATATTTCTCAGTGGTCGAGTAGTAAGCAATCCAGACTCTCACGCCGTAGACCCGGGTTCGATTTCCGTCAAAAAGTTTTTTTTTAATTGTTACTTTTATTTTTAAAAATAATTATTCTGCTTGATAATAATAAAACAACAACAGGTAGACGTTTGAAATATTTAGCAGAATATTCATTATTATAGATAATGGTACGGTACCCTTCATGAGGGAGTCCAACTGGCAACATCTACTTATAACAGCATCGTATATTTAAAAAATGAAACCGTAGCATTATACAAATTGGACATTCAAGAACTGTACGTTTACCACAAAATTAGTGGAAACATAAAATTGAATTGTAAAATGTTTAATTTGAAGTTATAAGTATTACAGTTTATATAAATTTTTATTTTCTAGATTTTTTCTTAAGTGGGTCGTAGAAAAAATATGCTGCTCGACTCGTGTGGATTGTCCATATCGCACTTGAACGATTGAGCACTCCGCCTACGGCGTCGTGCTCAAACTTCGACCTCGTGCGATATGGCCATCATATCCACACTAGTTGCACAAACCAGAATTTCTTTCAAAATATGTCCTTTTACATTTTTTTAAAAACAGACTGCCAAATGTCAAATCAATTTATCCATCCATTTTAAAGTTATCGAATTAAAACATTCAAGTTTCAAAATTTCAACACCCTGTATTTCGAAAAGTAAATTTGCTAGACCCCTTAATCGCGCAAACAAAATTATGGAAATAATAGTAAAAATTGATCCGAACAAATTCAAGTAGATCACCGGCACTGCGAATACGGGTTCGAATCCCGGTAGGAGCATATTATTATGAATCGCTGTTTCGTGAACGAGAGAGAGACTAAGTAGGCACAAGCACGCAAGCAAGGCATATAACGAAGCAACGTAACATAACGTAGCGTAACGCAACGCGTAACGGTCAGATCTTTTGAGTCGCGACCCCTGGTCGCTCAAACATAACCTGGCGTTAAGAACTAAAGTTCCAAAAATCGCTAAACTTGATTAGCAACCAAACACCCAAAAACGTTAGCTTTGAGTTTTCAGATTAAATGCTTACCTTTTTATAGTTTTTTTTTTCAGATAACTCAAATAACCCTGGACAATTAATTTCAATAACATCAATAATATAACCTCTCTTCTTTTTTCATCGAGAGGAAATGAAAAATCTTACACATTGAGTAGAATAAGAGCAATAAGACTCTTAAAATAGAAAGACCCTTGTAGTTGTCGCTATCGCTTTACTATCGCTTCTTCGGTTATGTTGAGCTAGGTCCGGATACGACCGAACTCAGTTACAGAGTATGGACACCGAATAGTAGTATAGTTAGGTCAAGGGCGGAAGAGACACTTCACGCATGGAAAATTATTTTTTCTACGACCGATTATACCAAAAATATCATAACCCATTTTTCAAAATGTATTTCATTTCAACACACATATATAAAGGTTTAACTAACAACTACTAATTATTATAAATATTAATATTAAGAACACAATTTGTTGCGTTCTGTAAATTACTTGAAATTGCCAGTCCAGTGGATTTATTTGGTGTTAACTGGTAAGTAGATAACGTCAATGAGGATGGCATCGGCTGCAGGTCGCATAAAGATGGCGATCACGGTGACTGCAACGATCTTAAGTCATTTGTAGATGAAATAATTACATTTGATATATTTCGTAAACATTTATGTACTTGTTGTAACAATAGTAATAGCTTCCGAAATGAAAAACTATCTAAGGTAAAAATTTGCATAATTTTACTTTCCCCCACTAGTGCGGAAAAATGACACTTTCAAAACTAAAATGCGTGCGGGAAAATGGGCGAAAGCGCACGGTCGTAGAAAAAATTACTATTCGGTGGTATGGAATAGCAAAAAGACGGGAATCTTCATCGCTATTTTGTTACAGAGAGTGCCAGTACTGATGTCATAACTATAATTATTTCAAAATTCTGTGGAAAATGGAGGAGTTTCTGTCCCACCTTTGCTCGCAGACACACAGATCTCAGTGAAAATTCACCTCGAAAATAATTAAATAAATACAAAAAATCGTAACAACATACAGTTTGTCCCGAAACAAATAAAATAGGGGGCATTATTATCTTTCTTCTGGCACTCCAGGGTGTTAATTTCTATTAGTTTTTGTTTTTTAAAAGGTGGTTGGATCATTAGGTACTAAAATGAAAAACCTGCTATACTTATCCTAGGTAAATGAACCTGGTAATCACTTCCCCATTTCAATTTACAAAATTTCCTCACTAATTAACAATCCGTGTACTGTTTTATTGGACTATGTTAATGATAGTGTCAATTAATATCAAGATTACATAAAATATTCATGTTGTCGTGGGGTAAAAATATTGGTTTTAGAAAGCGGACGTATTTTTGCAATACACTTTTTTTTTTAAATATCTCATTTGTAATTTTTGTTGGATACAGAGCGTTGATATTATGCAATTAGGAATGCTTAAGAATATCAGTGTCAAGATGCTTTCAGTTTAGTGAATTTAATCGATAACTATGTAAATCCAGTAGCAACAAACTGTTACGTAATCAATTTCACTAGAAGTATTCCACCATGCTTTAATAACTATCGATGAAAATTTATTTCAATCCGAATAGTTGTTGTTACATATATCTAATTACGGTTGATATTAATGGAATCGTTACTAGTATTATGGTCAATCTGATGTTTATCTATTACCTTTTTTTTTAAAGAATTAACTCGCTATAGATATAACGCATTATTCGTGCACTATTTTTAAAACAATGGGCTTGTTCAAGAAATTTTTTTTTAGTTAATAATAGAAACTAAAACTCATTTTAAACAGATCCCCAAAATTTTAGATTTTCCCGCGAACGTTTAAACCTTCATATTAATTGAAGAAATTGGATTGAACGAAAACGGGGCGTGGTTACCTGTGACGTCACACTGCATATGCTATACCTAACGTTTGAAAAGCCGCGAGTCGAGAGATTTGTATTGTGTATATTGTATCGTTTTGTGTAAGAAAAAAAAAACGCTGGACTGTTGACTGTACCTACTGTTTCGTTATTTTATTGTGAAGGGAGTGAGAAAAAAGGGGTAAATGAATACTATTTGATTCCCGACTGTCCCAACACATCCAAGAATGCACCAGAAAAATATATATACATTAAAACAGTGAGCAGTGGAACAGTTAAATTAAAACCTGGAGTAGTACGGAGATTGTTCGACTGTCTAAAAAATACAGTAACGATGCATAGTTCAAAGCCACGGTCGCAGTTTTCAGAAGTTAAGCTCAGAAAATAGAGCCTCTGGTGATGATAGAGTAGAGGAAGAATATCAAATGGATATCACACGCATGGAACCTATATCTCGGGAAATAGGGGTTCAGGCTTGCATTAAGGCTTATGTACGTTCCAAAGCGATTCAATGCGGGGGCGAGGGGTTTTATATATGGAAAATGGCTAAAAAGAGAAAATACACTAGCAATGAGATCATTCCAAAGAAATCGTGGATGGAAAAAGACGGAAAACCTATGAGCGAAGAGTTTTCAATATCCACTAGCGGTCCTTTTTCTACATTTAGTTTGTCAGAATTAAGTATGTCAGATCCGAATAGCTTATTTTATCTAGACACTATCAGGTCAGACGAAATAGAATATTTTATTTGATAGAAAAAAATCCAAAACTTTATTTGGGAGTTCCGAGTCATTCATTATTTGTTGTGAGCTTGTTAACTGAAAAAATGTGAGCTGGACAAGCTTGATAACTTTTTAACATTAAAGAAGATCAAATTGAATTTACCTTATAGGATATTAGGAGACGATTTTGGTGTGGCACTTTCCAGAGTATGTAGCATTATACAAAAAACTATACGGTTATTAGCCAGTTACCTTTACCCATTTGTGCAAGTTAAGAAATGACTTACTACTCCCTCCAGACGCAGATATAAAATGTACAATGTATTATATATTGTTTTGAAATTTCGATTCAGAAACCAAGTGTGAATTCTTTGTTTCTATTGATGTAGTCCCTCACCATAAAGATATCGACTTCAGGTGAATTTGCAGAATCTGCATCAATAAATCCAGTGTCTACTGAGTACATCTGTAATAGCAAAAATCACCAACACTTTTAAAGATATTGCAGCTGTAATCAACTTTCTTATGTGAAACGCAGCGGTGTACAGAGCACAATATGCAATGTGACGTGGCAGTCGGTTTTGTCGCTTTTTAAGGGAGCTCCATTTTCAACATCTAATATCTAAGTAGTGGGGAAAGTTCAAGAGCTGAGAATTTTACTAGTTATTTTGATGATTCAGTTTTACAAAATAACGTGAGAAAAACCGAGAAAATATTTCATTGATAACAAGCCCATTCAATATACACCGTTGCTGGAAAAGTCTTGCACTACACGGTAAAGCGACTTGGACGTCATGAGGAGACCAGCCTGCCGACAGTGTTGCCAGATATTAAAATCTAAATGTTTCCGAGGTAATTAAAAACCTGTTTTTCGGATAGGGGAATTTCCATGCACCTGGCAACACTGGACTAAATAGTATATTGAGTCACAGGGGCAGAAAATAAGCTTTAGCAGCCTTCAACCATCAGCTGCTCTCGCTTCGCTACCCTAGCTCGAGCATTTAATGGTCTTAGGCTGCTGAAACTAATTTTCTGTCCTTGTGACACAGTATACTATTTCCGGCTTACATTTTGGCGCAAAAGTTTCGAGAATTAAGAAAATTTGCTATAGGGATTTCTCTACTAATATAAATGGACTGCTCGTACATACTACAGGCTATTAGAAGAAGTCTGTTTTGTTGGCTTACTTTACATCTCAAGGCCTTCAAGGACATAATGAAAAGTTTGATACGAATTTAATTCCCAAACAATTGTAGGCAAAATGAATAAGTTTATTTGCAATTTCCTGTTTATTTACAACAATTTGTTATGTGGTTTATTTACCTCTAGCAGTATCAATTGAATCAATCACGATATCTCTACAATTTCATTGTTAAAAAGAATCCATATAATTACAGCTATTTACTATAAACTAAACACGTTTCTAATTCTGCTAATTTTACTACGAAGTCGCGTAACTTCCGTTTAATTGTAGAATAAGCAATTTTTTGCATTGTATTATTATTATTACCGGTCAGATAGTTTACTGGAACTCTATACTGTAATGCACGATGGTCAAAT
>CAJUYI010000419.1:142787-160032 GCA_910591695.1 Galerucella pusilla
ACACGTGTTTAAGACTTTGCAGTGTATTTTAGACGAACTTTGCTTTATTTCATAAATTTTCTTCACTATATCTACATTTTTTCTACTGTTAATATTTTATAATTTTTTATATTTCGGTTATTTTAGGTTTCGGCCACGAACATTTCTGGACATCGGGTACTGATCTAGCCGAAGAAGGTAAATATTTTTGGATGTCTACTGGCCGTCCGATTACGTTTACCAACTGGAATGCAGGTGAACCTAACAATTTTGAATACGAAAATGGCGAACAAGAAAATTGTCTGGAATTGTGGAATAGAGATGGAAAGGGATTAAAATGGAACGATTCGCCGTGTTCATTTGAGACTTATTTTGTGTGTGAAGTGCAACCTTGAAAAACAATAAGTGTAAGACTGTTCAGACATCAGGTAGATCCGTTAAATTTATCAATTAATTTTTTTATTATTATTGATAATTGAAAAGTTGCATTGCCTAATTATCGGTATTTTATATTTTTTCAATTATTGTATTCCGCCGGAGCTAATGTCTATTAGATTAGTTACAGTTCTAGTCAATTACTTTTAAAAGTTACTCGGTTCTGAAATTTATGAAGAGACTTTATGTCATTTTCCTATACAGGGTGAGTCATGAAGTACATATACACTCGTATGAGCTTCATAAGTGCCTGGTGAAAATTTCTTTTGGTTATAACAATTGAACGGTAATTTCGATTTGTGTCATATTTTGGCACAATATTACAGTACCACGAATGAAAATAATAATTAGTTATTTGAGATTCAACATAAATTGAATATTTAAAAAAAAAAGAGGTTAATATCAAATTGTAATAATTAAAACGCCAAATCCAGGACTTACCGACGCTAAAGATAAGACGAAGTAGCTTATCCTAGAGGGCTGGGGAAATCGAAAAACAATCCATACTGAAGAACACTACAAAACGATAGTTTCTTTTATAATTAGAGAGGAAATTAATTCATTGTATAACAATAGATTATCTAAAATTGATGAATATTTAAAATAATCGAATGATTTCGAAATAACTGTTTGAAAACTCTTTAAATTTCAAATTAATTGGCATGCAAAATGTCTGTGATAAATTGAAACAATAAAATGTCTAGTAGCCTACGTAACTACAAAGATTACGAAATAAAAAGTCTCACTCTAGTATCTACTAAGCACAATATTTCATTTACCAAAATGACAATTTTTCACAGCATCTTTCGACAGATTGCAAACGATTTAAGTCGCTGCAGTTCAGTTCTGGAGAATACGATAGATAAGAAAGTCATTTTCATTGTTATACGAAACATTTGAATAGGTGAATAGGTTTTGTAGAGGAATAAACTGCTTCCTTTTGTACCAAGTATTTTAGTATGGTGGATTCAGTTAAAATGGTTACCCAGTTTGAGATATAAAAGTTATCAATTAAAACCATGGATTAGATCCCCAGGCTGTTTTTCCATATTAAAACATAAAGTTATATGGTATCTAAGCTCCTATACAATAACTCTACCTGATGTTTGATATTGTATATATAAATATTTACAATACATGTAAATAAAGAACCAAAGGACATGGGCTCAGAGTGATATTTGCGACTAATTTTTAGTTTTGTGCAATAAAGGGTGATTAGAGGAGAATGGAAAAGAGTAATTTGAATTAAAATATAATAAAGTTTCGAGCCAAATAACGTATCGTATCATATTCAAATATTTGTGTATCGTGGCCAAGTAATAGTCGTATTCATGTATCATCTCAAAATTTATCAGAAGTATTGGAAAGGATCGAAATTTGTTAGTCCAACTCAATTTTTTAAACGGTGCATACCAGTAGTTAAGCTACTGAAATATTAGTAAAATGTTTTAAAGTTGAAGTGCTTTTATTTGCATATTTGTGGGTATCCTGTCATCCATTCTGTCAACTTTACTCTTCACTACGCTCTAGTAACGACTTCTCGTGTCTGATAATGGCTCTTTTTCATTTTAATTTGTATCACTCTGTACAAAAAATAATAATGTGTCACTAATTTACTTGTAAAAATAATTTAAATATAAACAATTTATTTGATGTAGTGTTTTATTTTTTTGGTAAAAATTCAATTGTTGATGGTATTTGATAGATCTCCATTTGTAGGTAAAAGAAGATAAACGTTTGCTGTATCTTTATTCGGTGCTGCAGGACTGCTTCTACTTAAATATTAGAAATAAAACTACGTTTGTTCAATAATAATAAACTTTTATCCCATTAAAAAACTTAATAATATCAACGGAAATATTTGATGCCGACAACAACCATAAATTTTTCAATAAAAAGTTCGGAATCCAAAACGGCTATGTGTGCTGCTCGACCAATAAGAGCGTTGGCAGTATTCGGTAGAGCATGATGGATATCGTACCTTATAAGCTTCACCTCCTTCTGAGCAATTATCGGTGATATTATGTTGTGTACCATTTCTCTGAATATTGTTCCCTGGTCTGAAGTATCTTTAAGCGATTCCTTGCAAAGTTCTATTCTTGCTGAATGTAATGGTACGTACCTTAAAAACAAAATTAAAAAAAACCTGTCATATAAAAGTCTATAGGAGCAATTCTGTAAGCAAATGTTTAATTTTAGCGAATGGTTGAGAATGACACAATCTGCTTACTCCCATATTTTACTATTCTGTATGCTCAATAAGCTTTATAATATCAACGGAAAACTCTTAATTGAACACCTACTCTTGACTATGTATAAATTAAAGCTTTTCTAATAGGGAAAACTTCGTCAAATATAACGGCGTGACGTTAATTTATTAACTACTTATTGAATTGACCCTTATTTTCGTTGCTATTGGGAAATATAAGCGATACTCTATCTGGTGGCAGAAACGGAACTATTACTTTGTAAATTATTTTATAACCTTGACATAAATTTGTATAATAAATACAATTAACAATACGTATAAAACTACGAATAAAATAAAAAAAACGAAAAAAAAGCCAAAGCAACGTCTAAACCTTTGGTCTAAACTACAGTTGAACAATGGAAATGTTATGTAGAAGATGAGTGAGGTTTTACAACAATGTAAAAGAAGTAGTTCAATTATCGCCTCTACTGCGCTACGATCTTAATTTGAATCCCCAACTACTGAACGAGCTAAGTATAGACCAGGGGTGGGCAAACTCTTATAAGCGAGGGCCAAAATGAAATTTTCAAATTTCTCCAGGGCCGGAGGACTTTACGGCGTACGCTGTGCACACGCGAGTATTTTGGGTGGAGTTTTTTCCCAGCTCAAGAAATTTTTTCAACAAAAACATTAAGTAGTATCATTTCAAAGCATTTGGGCAAAGAAATTTGACAGTTAATAATAGATAATAAAATTAATAAATTATCTTTACTTGGGTGTACATGCGCTCAATTTGTGCCCAGTAACAAATGTCACGTAATTTTTGAAGAAATATAATTCATTACATTAAATTAATGGTCATTAAATAAAGCAATTAAGAGATTTTATTTTGTCACTTACTTTATATTGTTACATAGTTATTACATATTATAGGTACTTATATTGCATTTTGTTGCCTTGCCCCTCAAGCACATACCGAAAAGTATGAGCTTCAAGCCACGGACATTAAATATTTGACGCTTGACCGGTTTGACGTTTATTCAAAGGTTAAGATTGTGCCGATTAGGATTTAAACCTTACTAAAAATATCTAAATATGCAAACTTATATTAACAAAAACATTATAATTAAAAATGTTCTCCTAACAACACAGGAAATTCGTTGCAATTGGCACATGACAAGTGGTTTTGGGGATCCTAAAAATTCGTGTTCGTTTTGCTTAAAAGTCGTGACGACTGAGGCGTCATGCACAATTGTTTGAAGCCCAAATAAACGAAAGCAGCAATAATTATTTAGAAACGAGAAATTTCGAAGAGTGAGAGGAGTGACGTACAATTCTATGTAGTCAGCCGACCACCCGCTTTATGAGAGTGTGCTGCATACATTAAAGTAGGGACATGGTTACGGATGTTCAAAATTATAATACTCGCTTTATTATTTATATATTTTATTATTTATATGCACACTGATATTGTTGATCTCAACAAAATCGCATAAAAGAGGTTTAAGGACATGCGAGATTTTCCAACGGACCGGATAAAGTGAGCAAAAGGGTCAGATCCGGCCCACAGGCTGGGTTTTGCCCATCCCGGGTTAATTTTTCCATGGGCAGTTAACCACACTTACATTAAAATTGGTTCTAAGTATAAAGCAGCTAAAAGCGTACACCCAAAGTTCTCAACAATATCTGTGGAAGTATGAATACAACACTGCAACATTCTCTCACATAATCCGAAATACTGATAATTAATAGTAAAAAGTTATTTTGACTATTTTAATGTTACTAACCTGTCTTGCCCGGAGCCGCACAATAAAATATTTTTAAAATGATGGAGTGTGCTTCGTTGACTGAGTCGATATAAAAAAGATTGACGAGGATCCACCGAATCTTTCAAGCACAACTGCAAAAGCGAACCAGATTTTTTCCATTTTTGCATAAACCACATTCCTAGAAAATAAACGATATACTGTTTGGTCCCATGCTTCATGGAATATACTCGTATTACGTTTGAAATTAAACAGTATCATTTAAAAATTGGACAATAAATTTCCTAGTTTTTATATACACATGGCATGAGTATATAAAATAAGATACTTTGTTCATATGATGAAAAAAACCGGTGATAGTAAATTCTACACACCAAGACTAGCTAGTTCCCGGGGGCACTCTGACTTTGACATTTCATTTGATTTAACTTGACTATTATTATTAATTGTAATATCAATCTACTGTTGAGTAACTTTAAATAGCATATCAAAAAATGGACCATAAATGCCATTTTGCAATAAAATAAAAATTTTGAATAAGCCACCAAAAACTGTAAAATTACAGGAATCTTTTTTTTCGGCTGTTAGCGAAGTTCACAACCATCTGATTTGTGTAAGAGGCTATGGTAAGAGGTACTGGCGGGATTCTCGAGGTACAAAGGGCACCACGGGTCAGTTTCCCATCAAAAAGTATGTTTTATCTATAGCTGGTTCCGTTATGATAAAAAGTTAATCTAGAGTAACCACTCCAATTGAGATAATGTCAAAAATAGTTCCAATAACTCACCCATATTAACTAATCCACTGCTGTTATATAATGTTCCTAAATGTGGTCCAGATAATGATAAGAAAGTATGCAGTCTTGGTAGCAGAAACTTCATTTGTGGTCGCGCTAGCGCCGACCTAATTATAATATTCCCTAACGAATGTCCTACGAAACTTATTCTTGTTGGTCGTATACTACTTGTATCTAAATAATGTAGAATTTCGCTGATTAAACTGAAAAAAAAATTGAGAAAGTATGATGTTTAACAACTTTATATTCAACCACTTCTCAATCTACGCCTCTCACTGTGACTATATAGTCAATATTTCAACCTGTGTTGCCGCCATTTTAATCAACATAATTCCCTAAACATGAAAGCTTACATCAAAGTCTTTCCATGATCAAAACAATGTATACAACAAAGTGACAGATGTGTTTAAGGTTGTTTGCCATTTCTAACCTGGCTATTTTTATTCTTGTATGGAAACTTCCTCTTCTTTATGTTGTTTTTTTCATATAGGATATTGCTAATATAAAATTCAATATAATAAACTCTATTGCCTATTGAATTAAAAACTCCCATTGAGGGAAGTATAGTTTAGAAAACCTATCTATATACGATAATCAATATCACGCAGTCAATACTCGAAGTGAGAAAAATGAGCATACGCACGCGCTTGCCAATAGCAAGTCAGGTGGTTGCATAGCAACAAGCCGATCCTCTCCAATTGAGTTCGTTCCGAGTACGCAGTATTATAATATGATTTTCTCACGGCGTTGCTGAATTGAAAGAAACCCATAAAATCTGGTTACCTTTTTACATTCAGTTTACAATAAACAAATAAAAGTACATAACTAACGTATAATAGTATTTTCTTGGATGATTCCAAAACTCATCGCTGCGCTCGCTCGTTTTAGAAACTTCATCCGCGTGAATAATAGCCATTCTACACAAGTAAATGACTATACTTTCTCCACGACTGAAAAAAATCCCTATCGTCCGCGCCAGAGTCAACCATTTTCACCACTAGGCTATAGAGCATATTTTTTCATAAAAATGTAAAGAGCAAATATATACGTAGCTCATATATCCAATCGAAACTCTTACATTTATAAAGGACTTCAGGTTTTTTATTGTTTAACGAATCGAAATTATTCTGCCACATTTCTTTCATAGCTTTAGGTATATTTGCCAAACTGTAGCTCATCCTTTCAGCACAAAGCAAAATTTTAAATATTTGTAGGCATGTAAACCTTTGACTACATCGGCTGTTTGGTGCAAAAGCGGTATGAAAATACCAAATAACTATTTATATCCATATCTAGGAGCTCATCCTTTTCTCTTTCTTCCTTTCTCTTATCCTTATGCCTTCTCAGGCGTCGGACTGGAGTTCTTCCTGAACCCATGTTTTCCATTCTTTTCTGTCCCTGGCTAATGCCTTCATCTCTCCTAATGACTTTCCTTTGTTCTTTCCAATTTCTTTGAACTGGTCTATCCATTTCCTCCTGGGTCTTCCTCTTTGTCTTTTTCTTGATATTCCCATTTCCATTACATTTCTCGATATCCTATCTTGCTTTATTCTTACTAGGTGGCCAAACCAGTTCAGTTGTTTCTTTTTAATATTTGATATTATTGGGTCTTGATTAGTTATGTTTCTGATTTCTTCGTTCCTTACTTTGTCCCACTTCGTTTTTCCTGCTATTCTCCTTAAATATTTCATTTCCATTGCATTTATTTTTGTTTCATGCTTTTTCTGCAGTACCCAGTTCTCACTGGCATAAGTTATAGTTGGTACTGTAATTTTGTTGTATATTTCCATCGTTGTATTCATATCAATGTATTTATGGCTTAGAAATGTCCGATTTGAGGAATAATATAATCTTGTTGATTTATTTGCTCTGTTATTAAGCTCTGCGTCTATTTTTCCATATTCTGTTAAAATACTTCCTAGGTAGTTATAAGTTGTTACTCTTTCTAATGTTTGTGATTACATTTCAATTCCTCATGAGTATTCCCCTGTTTTCCATTTACTATCATTACTTTGGTTTTCTCTGTATTTATTGTCATTTTCATATTTTCTATTTCTCTTGCCAGTGAGTTAATTAGTTTTTGCATTTTATTTCTCGATTTTGATAGGAGTACGATCATCCATTTCTCAAATGTGGTTAAACTCCAAGAAGGTTTTCAAAGAAACACAAACCACAGTGTATACATTTATAAAACACACTAATGAAATCTACGAAAAAATTTTTGAACACTATTCACTATTGAACAATACAAAACTTACCTACAGCTGTCAACATTGTTTGCTCTGGACGGCCATATTAAGTCACGCAATCTGGATTGCCCAATTTCATTGAGCGATTACTGACATATTATGTTACGTTTGACTATAGCGTACTTACCGATCAGTCATAGTATCAAAATCACTAAAAGTATCTCCTTGGTTCCGTTCAGACATCAAAAAATCTAAATAAGCTCCAGGCAATCCTAATTCCAAATAAGTTTTAACCAATCGAAGATCTGCTGAATTTCCATCTAGACCATGTACGCAAATTACTAAATGCATACCTTCTGGCGAAAATATTCTAAATTCGTCGCTGATGTGGAAATATGGAATGGTAGAGGCGTACATGTTCATATCGGAATAGAGAAATCCTGGTAAGTTTAATTGACTTTGGAATTCCTTTCTTGCCTTCAGGAACGTTTTCAGGGAGTCTCTGTCGGTTTTTGTAAAATTAAAATCTACAAAAAACAACATAAATTGTTATATTCAATGTTAGAGAGTTCAACTTTTAATAATAGGGGGCTTCTTTTTCCACCTTTTTTGGTACTTACAACTTACCGTCAGTCTCACTTTGCAGTTTGGTTAAATCAAATTGACTTGGTCTCCTTTCTAGAGTCGTTTTAGTGTCAACAACATGATACAGAAGATTATCAACTGCATTGATTTCATCTTCGTTAACTCCATTCGTTACGGAACTAGAAGGAGAGTCCAAATCTCTAAACTGTTTTGGAGGAAGAAGAGCAAAATCTTCACAAATATTATTTTGATTGGATTCACAGCCTAAAAACGAAACTATTTATTTCTTGACAATTTCCCTCGAAAAATTAAATTAATCAAATTATACTATTTTAACGCCTTTCCAAGTTTTTGGAAAATACTTTTCAAGGAGCAGAAGAAGCAACATCTACTCTGGCTATATAGTATATACCAGGACAGATATTGAATTACACTCCTGTTGTACCTTTCAATTACAAATCAAAATTGTTGGTTATAACGTGCACATTTCCCAACCCCGCATAACTTAAGAGTGGCATACAGCCAGAGAAGTAGTTGCTTCTTAATGAACTTTGTACGGCGCTATATTGGTAGTAAGCTATTACCTTTGACATGTGAAAATGAAACATTAATATACATTGACTAGGTAGTTGGTTTCTCACCTTTGAAAAAAATAGAATCTCCTTCGTCACTATTATTTTTAAAATCGTTATTTGAACTATCGCTATCTATATAAAATCGGTTTGATTTGTGTTTGGTTTTGATTTCGTCTTTTTGTTTTTTATCTTTACTCTTCTTACCTTCTAAATTGGTGAAAAGGCGTTTTTGAACGGCTTCAAAATGTACTGAAGGGCATGGTAGGGTACTATTTACATCTAGACTGGATGCTAAAAGTAATAATTATACAGATATTAACAATAACAAGATATGAAGTACGTCTCCCTGCAAAAATTACTGCTAGCTTCCTTGAAAACACACTCAAGTAATCATCATTGACACATCCATCTCTTTCTAGAGGATGTGAACCAGAGGATGGACGCAAATAGGCACCTCTTAGCCATTTCAGTTCCAAGTTTTGTTCTTGGGCAGATGTAGAAGAATGTGTGGTAAGAACTAGGACCTAAGCTACTAAATGATCACTGCTGATCATGGGAGGCTAATCAAGGAGCTTAAAGCGGATACAATCATGGAACATTGACGCAACTGTAACGAGATATGCCTTTGGAAAGAAATACAAAATGTCTATACCGGAAAGGGACGACCCAAAAACGTAGTAGGTTGTAGGTGGTTGGGTTGTCATCCCTACAGATAGCAAGGCAATTGCAAATGCACTCGATTCTATAGCAATTTCTAAGCCAGTGTGGGGTTGTGTTCGTGCTCTGAATGTACTGAGAGATCCTAGCAAAATTAGATAGCTCGGACTTCAAGTGCCAAAAAGGTGAAGAAAAAGCAGATGAAATGATAGTCTGGCTCATTAATGCCATTCGTTGGATCAGGGCCCATCTACGTCCATGGAATGGTGAACAAATTCACTAGGACAAAGACGAGCAGAGCTTGAGTTTATATTATACTTAATGAGTCAAGACAGAAATATTGTCAAAACTGTGGTAAGTCTGCTAACTGGGCAATATCTGGGAGTGACCCTTGATTCCAAACTGAATTCGAAGACTCACCGCCCTACCAGGGCGACTAGGCTTTTCTGACAATGCAGAAGAGTTATGGGTAAAACCTGGGGAATTCGACCTGTGGTGGCTCCCTGGCTTCACAGATATGTTATCACCTATTGAACAAGAGTCTGGTGGAGGAGGACAAAAGGGTCCTCTACAATGAATATTCTAACTGAAATCCTGAGGTAAGCCCCTCTTGTTATTACCGGGGCAATGGACATCACGGGGATGGTATCAATGAAAGCCATTATCGGACATCCTCCCTTGGAACTTTTTGTAAGGGAGGAGATGATAGCAATGAACAAATATTTCAAATGAGTTTTGATAGCATGACACCGGGCAAGTGAACATCATCATACCATCCAAGAAACAAGTTATGCACCCAGGTAAATCTGAAGAAATCATCTGGTTCAGAGATGGTTCCAAAACAAACCATGGCACTGGGGCTGGTATAAAAGAACCTATAAAGAATGTTCTTCGGTCTTGGTTCAGGCAGAGTCGATTGCCGCTATAGCCTGTATTGATAGAAACATCAGAAGTTTTTTGTCCGGACAAAAAACTAAAATATTCACTGACAGCCAGGCTCTGCTTGCTAACAGTCATCCAACAACTAGATCTAGACTGATGAAAAATCAAAAAAATCCCTTTACAGGCTGACAAGAGAACACAAAGTGTCTCTTCGAGTGCCTGGGACGTTGAGAACAGCTCAATCGAATGAATGAATGGGCAATGTAAGTTCAATGGGCACGTTAATCCGATGGAATTGTAAGACGAAGATTCTGTCGATTAGAGGAAGGAGTGGCACAACACATTTTATACCAGTGCGATTGTCTGGCACCAGGCAATTTGGGAAGGTTACAGTGGAATAGACCAGTAGCCATCTAATATAAGCAGTCCCAAACTGGGGAAGAACGCAATATGAAGCTAACAGGGCTAATAGGGGCTAAGAAGTGATTGTAGAAATAGACAAATTTACCTATTGAACTACTTCTAGATGTTATCCATCCACTTTGTTCAGTCGTGCTCGAAGAAGTCGAGCTGCTGCAGTATTTCATTTCCGGATAGAGTCTTTCTTCTAGTTTTGATGTGATGTTTGGCAGTGATTCAGTACCGGATAAAGTTTGTTTAATCACTTTTTCAGACAAGCAGGAAGCGCTCTTCACTTTCCTGATCCCGTTGATTAAATTTTCGCATTTAAATCCTGCTTTATGCTTTGGTAAGGGTAAGGTTTCAGTGGAACTACTTGTAGATAGGTTTTCGAAATGACTACCGTTCATTAGAGATTTTTTGTTTTGATTTTCAATTCCATAGTCAATTTTGATAGGCTTATGATTTCCTTTCAATAATAAAGAATTGAATTTATTAATTCCATTGGTAACTTTTTCTTTTGGAGAAAACGAATGAGCAGAATGGGATCTGAAAATATTTTGAACGCTTTCCGAAGGTGTACCGCTTAAAGACTTCACCAACGTGTAATACTGCTCTTTAACGTTAGACAGATTCTTTATGCTAAATTGCTTGTATTTCTTTTCTACAATATAACTATCTATGTCAATACCAATTGAAGTTAACTCTTTACTCAGAGATTTCACAGAGGTTTTCGTTTTATTACAATTCGTATTATAAATAGTGTCTTTATCCTTATTCGAAAAATATACCCTGTTACTCATATTATGTTCGCTAGCTACGTTTTTTAAACTTGGTTCCGTTTGGCAAAATACTAATTTTTCTCTATTTTGACATGATCTTTGTCCACGATTACTTAAAGTATAATGATAGTTATTTGTTGAACACATTTGTAAATGATCCAAAGATTTGCTATGTCTAGCTGGAATGGTGAAGGACGAAGGGTCTCCTAAGTTGTATAGATCATTTCCGAGTAAAGTTTTTATGGAGCCCATTTTGTTTGTCCAAAGTTTTCCTATTCCACACGAACAATTTGTTTCATCTAGATCTACCCTCGGTGGTTTCGTCCAGATATCATTACCTGAAAAAATAGGGAAGCAAATTCATGTGATATGGGCTGAATTACAGTTACTACAAAAAAGAATCGATTTCCAATAAATAGTTATTTTTGTATTGAATTCCGTTAATTTGCAATAAATTCCATATTTATGAGAATTCGAAGAATTCTAATAGCTTGAATTCTAATACCTTGAATAGTAACAAGTTGGCGTCCGACTATTATTATTGAGTGAGTTATTTTGTTTTTTATAAATAATAATTGTTTATTAGATAAAGATGTCTATTACATAAATTTTTATCAAAAAACAGTTACAAAATTTGCCTGCTAACTAATACCTACGTTGAAAAACAAATTATACCGAAATTGAATTATTTATTAGCAATTCCATTCTTCCGGGACTTTCGTCAATATGGGGGATTAAATGTTACACTTCAGTATCTGCCAAAATGGAAAGGTAAATGCACGTACCTTGAATTTGATTAAAACCAACATCTTCACTAGCTCTTTTCTTCGCTTCAAAAGGATCTTGATATTGATCTTCAAAAATTATTGGCATCGTTGTACTTTCCCCATCCAGAGCTACACAATGTATGGGTAGAGGAGGTAATATTTGTGTATATTTTGATCTGTAACGCAGAATACATTTCGTACACTATAAGATCATTACAAAAGTGGGAAATATTTCATCTATCTTTTTTAAATTGTGACAATGTAATGGTAACATGGCTAATGGCTTTAATCAGGTTTAGAAAGCCTAATATCCATACTATTATATAGATATATCACAAACAGCAAAATATATAACTATATCCGATCTGTGAAATTGGAAGAGGATGAAAATAGTTATTTATGATACAAGTGCCTGAAGTTATACTTTTGCGCACGAGTTGCGAAAATGCAAGGCACGAACGTAGCGCGGAGTGCCTTTTTCGCAACGAGTGCGCAAAAGTACTTCACGCACAAGTATCATACAAAACTTTATCTACGACCACGTGAAGAAAAAAAAAGGTGCTCTAAAGGGGTTAAAGAACATAAAAATAAATTTTCTAAGAACAAATATGTACACAACGAATTCTAATTTCAGGTGGTGTGCAATCCGAAGAATCGCATTCTTCTTGATGTTCTTCCATTTAAAATTAGTGTTTGTCGGACACATGCCTCAAACTGACAGCACAAAAGTTTATACAACAAACGACTTTAAAAAAGAGTGTTAAAATGAAAACCCCATTTAAAAAGCATTGGTCATTTACGCACGCTTTTGGGTGTTATAATGAAAGTCCCATATAAAAACCGTTGTTCATTTACGCACGTATGTATAATGTATGATTTCACACATTTTTTTGGTTCGTAAATGACTAATTATAAAGGTGGTCGTAGATAAAAAGAATTTCAATGTTGAACTCCAACTGCAGCTTTGACTCTTATATTATTACAACGATGCTACAGAGTAAATTTGGTCTCAATTAAATTCAACTAAAAGTCGCAAAATTGGCAGGGTGCCATCAAATCTGGGATGCCAACATCTAGTTGAAAATTGACAACTTTCAAGAGTAGGTCATGAGACTTAATTAGGACTTTTATAACCTACAAAGTGTAACCTATCATTTAACTTATTAGAAATAGATTCAGATATAAATTAGGACAAATATTTTATACAGTATGATTTCTCAAAATTGGATTTACCTTCGTGCTATTTCTGAAATAAGTAGATAATTTTGATAATTCGTGTCGTTACATCCAAAGGCTGAACTTCTGGGGTTATAAATGAGAAAAAACAGTTCGGCGAATCTTCTTACTCTCAAATTATGATGCTTCTTACTTAAATATTGTTGAATTGCAATCTTACAACTAAATGTCAATAAAAAGTAGTTCCATAATTTAATATTTTCAGTACATACTTCAACAAGTCCGGAATTTTGTTTGTAAGGCCGTTTTTTCATCAACTGAAAACCAATTATGTTATGATTGAATGAAATAATGTTTGCTTGAAGTGAAAAAATTTAATGTGATAAACCAACCGTTGAATATATGTAAGTACAAGGACTGATCAGTGTATGGTTACTGAATGCGCGAGGGTTCTTGCAAAAGATGACATTTTTATGATGTTTGACAACAATACCAAACCAACTGAGTAGAAGGAAAAAAGTCTGATCTCAAAAAATATAATATACAGGGAGTTATCAAATGATACTTACAACGTTTGCATGTAGATACCTCTCGTAAAATTGGACGGGGATTGAGGGGTCCAGCATATTTATTTTTCGAAATACGGGGTGTTAAAGTTATGAATGAATGTTTCAATTTTATAACTTTTATAAAATAGATGGATAAATTGGTTTGACATTTGGCAGGATGTTTTAAATGTAAAAGGGCATATTTTGATGGGAAAACATTTGTCAATTCTTGATCCAGTGGTGTACTTTTGTAAGAATATGTCACCTTTCCCTTTTTTACACCACAGGTATTTGAAGCTATATTAATTTTTTTTGTATTCCTCGATGGTTTTCACGTGAATGGGCTGAACCCCTAAATCCCTATATCATTTTTTCCAATTTTACGATAGGCATCTACATGCAAACGTCGTTTGAAAACACCCTGTATAATAAATTGAAATTAAAACAGCGAAGGTGAGAAAAGCAAACTGTAAAATTCATCATAGCTGCCTTGCTTCAATGGAAGCCTTGGTTCAATAGAAGGAAAAGAAACATAAATTTTGCAGTAGAATTGGGTCAGGAATCATTATTTTAGAAAAGATAATGGAGCATTTAAAAATCTCCTGTCAATAATAAAACATATAGTTGGTTGGTGTATAAAATGTAACTAGATTTCTCCCTATAGACCTATATAGGCTCTATTATTTTAAATGAAGCCGTTTTCACCATCGTGTTTAATGTGAATTTTCTTATAATTTCCCAAATATAATTTGAGCTGTAGCATTGGTTAGCAAGTTTGGGTCTTGTGCAATAGCCTTATTCTACTTGTTTTTCACATTATACTCATTTAAAATAATGAAGCCTACACGTGTCATGGGCTACCGGTCTACGAGAATGGTGCCTTGCAAACAATAGAAATGACATCTTGGAACCAATAAAATTGCAATTGCAAGTTACCTTAAGGCAAGCTGAATCCCCAAATATCACTAAAATATATAATAGATACAGTTTGGCAAATACAGGAGTGAATGCCCAGAAACGTACGAGAGGCACGAAGTTAAAATAAGAAAGTATTCGGATGACAAAGAGGTTAATATGCGCTTGGTGAATTAGTATCTACGGTAAATAATCAAAGTACTAAATTCTGTAACCAGAATAAAAAATATATCCAGTAACATTCCTTAATTATTCAGGAGACGTAAATGAATGTATTCATAGTATTTACTACTGTTCAAAAATATCTGTTAGAACAATATAAATCTATACGAAATAAGAATGCAGATATTTACTCAATATGAAGCAGGTAGTGGGAATTCCAATATTTCAAACTGTTTTAGGTTTTGATATTTTTCATTTTTTGTTTGGAGTAGAAAAAAATGAAGATTCCCCATTCCCTATTTGCCTCATACAGAGTTCGGCAAAAGTCCGGGACCGGACAAATATCGAAGAAAATATAAAATTTTTGGGAAATCTTTTTATATCACAAATTTAACTCCATTTTGAACTATAATTTGAAAATATTTTGAAATATACAGGGTGTTCCAATAAAGTGTGGCGTATCAAAGATATATTTTTTCTCATGGAACATCCTATATTTTATGGAATTTTCTGATTGCCCCTAAAAAATATGATACTCCTTCATGATGGTTCCGAGTTATGCTGACTTTTTTGAAAATGTGAACATTTCGAAAAAAATTAATAACTTTTTGATATAACAAATTCTAGCAAATATTCCATTACATCTAAATAGTTGGAGATTCATTAAATGTACTAAATATCTCTTCACAGGGTATTAAAAATGTTCAGTTTTATTATTAGATCATTCAATGTGCAGTATCAGGCTTATTTTACATGGAACATCCTGTATTTTAATAATTGATTATATTAAAAAAAATGTCCTCTTTCGAATGGTGCAAGCCATACCTAGGTATTATACTTTTCGTGAAATTTACAATTTTCTTAATTTTATGCTATATTAATTTTAAAACATCTGCAATTCTCTCTACATTTCAAACTAATGATCTTGGCCTATACTTTGGCAAGTTTATCTGAAACCGTGAAAGGAATGCAGTCGAAAACATACGACATTGCCACGTTTAACTATAAAAAAATAGAAGAACTGATTATGTAGAGATAATAATTATAAATGGGTCTTTTTATTATTAACAATATTAAAAGTATGATTGAACGTTAATTTTATAATGTGCTTGTTTCCTTGGATTTATTCTATTAACATTATTTTCCAATTTATGAATATTAAAAGAGAACACTTTTCCAAATTTGTTATGGGATTCTTAAAGCTCTGGCAACGTTGTACGAAAACCATAATGACCACACCCTCCGATTACATAATTGGTGATTTTTATCGACCAGGTGACTTCTTATTGGTGAGCGCGTGCGTATGTTCTTCCCTCTGACTTCGTCAATTGACTGATATTGATTTATCCAGTGGTGTTCGTATTGTCAGTTACCTTTGTAATTCCAGTTTTACTTGGTAAAATAGGTACCGTACGCCATTTGTACGTTTGACAGATATACGCCATGTTTAGCCTCTCCTCTTACCGACGCCCCGTAGCTTTAGATAAACTTACCGAACTATAGTTGTTGCGAGAAACTAAATAGATCTCGTTTCAAGCCTTCAGAAAATATAGGGTTCTGCTATCCTATATTTTCAAGACGTTGTGAGGTCAACTGGTAAAATTTCCCAGTTTGTTTTGACGTTTATTGACATTCGATCATCTTCCTATATTTACAAGTTTTTTTTGGTGCTTTTAAATTCATTGTTTCTTCAAGAGTAACATCTTTGTTAAGCTATTTTGAAAAGGAATGCCAAAATGGGGCCCGCTTCTCCCGCTTACTGCTGTAAGAGACTGTAACGCGTTTTACCTCGTACACGTGGCTCCTGCCACACGAACACGTCACTATGGACACCCTTGCCTAAAAATCTTTCGACGGAATACTCGGGCGCCAGATTTTTAACGTGGTTTGCTCCACGGCCCCTTGACCATTAGCGTCAAGAGTTCCAGATAGCCTCAGATGGAGGTTACGGAAAATTCCAGGGGTCTTGTTGAGTTATTTCAACCAATTCTTTATCAAATCTTTAATGCGACTCAATTGAATATCGATTTTTATATTAAAATAAGTTACGGTAAATAGCGGAGAAATCAGGAACTTTGTTTATTACTACCTTGTGGTCTGTTATGAATAATTTTACAGGAGCGAGTAAAAAAAACGGGAGAAAGAACGCACGGTCAGAGCCGGTAAGGTTATCACAACCACGGAAAACTACTCTCGACACACGAGACGTAAACGTATTAGATCTGCAGGGTAATCAAATAAATTATGGCTAGGCCACTTCTAGATTTGATTATCCCTTGAATCTAAATTTAACCGGCAAAATATTTTTCCGACAAACAAACAAAATGTGTAAAAGATTTGTACCTGAGAGCTAAAAATGTCTAAATCTGCCGGGTAATCAGATAAATTATGGCTAGGCCACTTCCAAATCTGATTATCCCTTGAATCTAAAGAAAACCGGC
>CAJUYI010000419.1:160042-170893 GCA_910591695.1 Galerucella pusilla
AATTATGGCCAGGCCACTTCCAAATCTGATTATCCCTTGAATCTAAAATAAAACCGGCAATCTCAAAAAAAACTATAAAAGGTACCACTAATTTTGACACACAGTGTAGAAACAAAAGATCCTGAATATAATTAAGATGCACCAATTCATATAAATCTTAATTGTATATTAATGACTTGTGAAAAAAAAATAAAATGTGAACTTAATATAAACCCGGCGAATAATTAAAACCAATTAACTTCGCAATTGAAATCAAAAACACATTTTCTAAAACAACGTTACATTTATTTATCCTAATCTCAAACAAAACAACTTTTCTAACAACAAAAAAAAAAATAACCGGTACGGAAATTTCCATGAAAATATCAAACTTTTCTATTTTACGGAGGTACGAAAATTTTCAAATAAACGGTGATAAAAATATGTTTACCTTCTTACGTCGGTTTCGGTATCGTAGTTCACTTTTGTCACAACTTTAAAAAAAGAATTACTGTCTTTAATTGAAAATATATGCCGGTAACCGGATCGGAATAACACAAACTTGGGACACACACTTTACGTACAAAAATTAGCAACGGTCAACGGTAAAGGTAAAGGTAAAAGGTAAAAGGTGAATCAGCGGTCGGTCTCTGTCTCTCCAAATCAATTCTCCTGCTATTTATATCCTCATTGTCGCTAGTAAAATTTAGATACCACAAAAAATTTGTCATATACCAGACGTATTTTGAAATTAAATAAATGGTATATATACCAAATGTCCTTATCGATTGAAAAAAATTTTAACTTTAGAAACTACTAAATTTCATGATAGAATTCATTTACGTACCTCCGGTCTTATACTAAAAAAAAATATACAAAACAACAGTATACCTAACAATAAATAAAAATCAATAAAAGAAAAGAGAGTTTGAATTTAAGTAACGAGTTATAATATATTTAAAGTGTTGAAAATTAACCCTGTATCTATAACAACAAAATAACTCGTTACAAGACGCAAGTAGTAGTATCCGCTATTTGTCTTCATTATTATGAATTGTTACATATTCAAATGTAAATGATTGGATGTTTTTAATGTTAGGTTAGTTTAATTACACTTGATATGTAAATCTAACATCAGATTGACTTTTCCAGTTATCAACTTTTTATCGTGAATAAACTATAGTCAAGGATACCTGCATGAGGGACCGTACAAATCCCTATTACCATCATCTAGTAACTCTCATTGACGGGCGAGGCTATTTCACATTCATTCCTGTATTTGCCAAAGTGTACATCAATAGTTTAATAATAGATCCACATATCCTTGCAGAAACATAATTCCTTACCTTGGTGCTATCGTATTCATTGTACTTGACGACAAGAGTATCATAACTTTCCGAAACGTTCTCTTCTCTTTGTTGCAACAATGATTTATATTCTTTTATAGTATTTTTAAGATTATTGCTAGAATCTACTAAAACGTTATAGGCTTCTAAATGTATTTGCGGTGATTCGTGAATTCTGCTATAAATCTTATTACTACTCACTGGTAGGACGGGATCCGTTAATGACGAACATTGTGCTGTTCGAATTTTGTTCCAAGATTTCGAATGTTTTGGAGCGCTGAAACATTAAAAAAAACGTTACCAAGATACTGGGCAAAATATTCAGAATAATTCTGGAGGAATGCGACGGAAGAAAATAAAGAAATAGGACAGATGCTTCAAGAAGAGAATATGATAGGGTGTATAAAGACACGCAGGCTTCAATGGTCAGGTCATATTATACGACAGAAATTATAAGGAAAAGAGGAAGATGGGAAGTCTATGGAAATATCCTATAGAGGAAGACAAAAGGGTTCATGCAAATAGTGAAATGGAAAAAGATAACAAAACTGGACCAAAGACCAAGAACATTCCAAGTAGCGCAATGGAAACATTTTGGATGTCAACAGTTTTCTTATAAAGAATGAAAATATACTGGTTTTAAGGTTATTTGTAGATATATTACAGACACGGTTTAGCATTTAGTTTTGGTTTTGATGTCTCTATAATAGTTAGGGAGGCAAGGTCGCTAAATGGCAAAATTCTAGAGCGCCGTCGAGACCTATCAAAATCGAAAGATGAAGTAATTTTGAAAAGAAAAGCTCGTATGGTAAAAACCATTTTAGCGGTGGGTATGGCGTGTACGGTTTTTCAAAAATGTTAAAAAAACAATTACTTGGGCATTCTCGAGCGCGTCAGATATTCATACCACGTATGCCCCAAGTGCCTCTGATAACAACGGTATACTAATCTGCCGGTTTGCGTGGTGGGGGTAGGTATATAAAGTAGTCAAAAATTGGAAAAACAATTACTCAAGCGCGTCAGATTTTCGGAAGGGGTGTAAAGTAGGCCCCAAGGAAGCTCCCTTCAAAAAAACTGACGATTTCGGCGTGTTGATAAGTTACGACACATTTTTGAAAATGCAAAAAAAAGTTCTTTTGAAATACTCAAGCGCGTCAGATTTTTATAGGGGAGGTTTATCTCGGTATTCTGAAAGCATATCTTCTTAATCTGACAAAAATGATGGTGGGTTCTCTCTTCTCTTCAATTCTTCATTTCGTTTTGCTTACGTTACGTCCAAAAAATAATTTGAGGAGCAACAGGTTATTGAATAATATAAATAAATGAAACTGTACATGTTAATAATACTTTTGTATACAGATACGCGTAACTTTTTCCGAGTAACCGAAAATTGTCGAGAAGCAAATTAATATTTATTCTAATGAGCAGGAAAGTAACTAAAACTGACATCATCGTCTTTTTATCGTGCAAATATCATCTCATTTCTATCCGGAATGCATCACGTGGTATATTGAATAAATGACTTTTCAGGAGTTTAAATCGACTAAAGTATATCATAGTTGTTATTTCTGTCTTGTAAACTTGAAAAAAGATTGTTTATTATTACTCTACTCTAGGGGTCAGGTATAAATGACTTCTCTGTCCTAAAATACTAAACAAAAAAGGACCAAGCACCGCTCCTTGCGGAACCCCGTATTTATAATTCACTTTTTACACCGTTAACATCTACACTTTGCTTTCTTTCGAGAAGATAACTAGTCAGTAAATCTAAGGTTTTTCTTTTGAAACCAATCTCTTCTAGTGACCCTAATAATTTTTCATGAGTTACTTACTTTGTCAGCAATTAGGACGATTTTATTTAAGCATGTATATTTAAGTGACACTTTCAAGACTAGTTTGAAAGTGCATGGTTCTAAACCTTATTTGAAGTGGTTTTGAAAGTATCTTGACGAAAGCTGCAAAACCAGTTACACAAGGTAATGGGGGGTTTTATTTTTGGTTTTAAAGACTTCTTTCAGAGTGAGCCCATTCATACTGACGGCGGCTTCATGACAACCCTTAGAACATAAAGTAGTAAGGCAGGAGCGTGTGCTACATCTCCCATAATAAATAAAAGAGACAAAGTCGGCCATTTTGGATAACCATTTTATGACTTATTATTTGTTTGGTCGCTGTTTAAAAGTTGGTTTTTATGTTATATTTTGCCGATTATTACTAACTCAGATGTTTTAGTTTATAATAGGATTTTGTAAGGTTAAGTTGGTTTTTCAGTTACGTTATATAATACTTTCAGTGACATAAATATAGTTTTTAAGACAATGGTTAGTTGTAGTACTTGTGGACGTTCAAAGACTGCTAAAAACGACGATGAAAATTACTTTTCATCGGTGATTACATATTATTATAATAACTATAATCTACAGATGTGAATATTGGTCTTTATGTTGAAAATTTCAAAAAATACACATAGTTGTTCCTAACGTAAATTTTCACTTGACGTGATATGACATGACATGGGCGTATCATTTTGATTTTTAAGTTTATAAACAAATATATCAAATTTATTTTCAGCATATCATTATTATCTTCTGTATGTTCCTTGTGGTATATTATTCATTCTTTTTATAATTTCTTGGGAAATTAAACCACAATATTTTTAAATTCTTTATTTCAACGTTTCGGTAGCGTTCCAGCTACCGTTGTCAAGAAAAAATAAGTAGAAATTAATTTTTATCCCTAACTGACACAACAGAAAAAATTTGACAACTAGACAATCAAAAATTATTTTGAAGTTTAAGACTGCAAAATTTTGTTATATCATTATTATTTAGAAAGCTTCTAGCTTTCATATCATTTTATAATACCTACACTTGTTACTTACATTACAATATTTTCTATTCTACTAAATTTTAAGTTATTGAAAATATTAATTCCATTTTATAGAAATAGTTTTATTCCAATTAAAATTGGGTACGGTGCCACTGATATATTCCATTCTGCGGCGGCCATTTTGGATAACCATCCCGGTTAACAGTCCTTGGCGTAAGGATCCTTCCTTACTACTTTATGTTCTAAGTGACAACCTCAAGACTTCTTTAAAAATCAAATGGGTTTATTCACAGTTTTTTTTTCTATAGTTTCAAAGCATCCTTGTTATACTGAATAAAACCGTTACATGCTACTTGGGATACTGCTTATCAAGGAAATTAGGATGTCTGGAAGGGGTTCAAGAAAATTTCTTTGTGTACATGTTTGCAGTACTTATTAGTTTCTTGGAATCTAGTTACTTACCAGCTTTGCATATATCGTAGTAGGCTCTTCCTAAAACATAAATGAACATAAAACAATTAATTATTACAAAAATGTTTGTTATTATCATCCCATATGCACAAAGGGCATTTATATAATTCGAAAATACGAGGATTAGGATAATTAACGAATATCTACCACCCCTCGCGTATTCAAATTTCAATGTTTTACTGAGAAGAAGAGACTGCGTCTACACTTTACTTAATTACACTTCAACAGAAAACGTGACAAAGTCGAGACGAGATCGCTCTTATGGAAAAGGATCTAACTTGCATTTATAATGATGCAAAATCTTGGAATTGTATCACGTTTTAGTTATGTAATTTAATAACTTATGGGGCATGTAGCAGCTAGAGGAGTAGTTGTTTCTTCATTTCAAAAGATTCAAAATAATTTTTGTTATTGAATTTTTATAAATATATTAATGGAATTTTAATAATTTATTCAGTTTTATGTACGCTTGTGTTGGTAAATCTCACTCACTTTATAGAAGGTTGATGTAAGGCAGTCAACGCAGTGTGGACAGTCAAAGAAATGGCGGATAAATGAAAATAATCAAACAAAACTGGTAAATGGTGATGTAGACCTTCTATCGGCGACATATTAAGTTGTAACATCCTTTGAGAAACCATCACCATTGATACGGGCGATGTATCGCTAAACCATAATTCCAAAACTAGAGAAAACTCCACTTTTTCCAAAGATTCTCGCAAATTATGACCATCTACTAGTATGTGACATCTAAAAATTTGATAATATTGCAATAAAAGTGCCCAATAATTTTTGTTGCAATGATAAAGATAATAATATACTATAGTATAGTGTGTACGATTTTGGTTCGACAACCAAAAAATAATTTGAAATCACGAGACAAACATTTTTTTTGGTTCTCTAATTGAGATTGTATAAACTGTACCACAACGTGGGATCACGGATGACCCGGTATCTAGAGTAAAGACCGGAAGACACATAACCGCAAAATCAACAAGACATAACAAAATGAAGGACTTCAACCTGATATCACGGTACAACAAAATAAGAATGAAATTGAATCTGAGGTGTTGAAACAGTTTTATTCTCGTCGGCTACTTTTGTGGAAAATGTATGTTTGTACTCCATTTTTAACGTAGCTTCTCCCATTGCTCGTGCACCATTTACCTTAGGAATATTATTGGTCTTTCCACACCTACGCTGGGCTGGAGAAAATATTTTAGATTCAAAGCACTATAGACCTGAAATCGGTGGATACTGTATTTTTAAAGTACCTACAACAATGAAGAAGCAACCATTTAATAACAGGAATAATAACACAGTTCCAAATGTAGAAGATCAACATACAGCAATACCAAGCAGAGAAGATAAGATAATAATGAAATAATAAAAGTAAGTTATGAAATCAAACAATTTTATTTTGTTAAATCTACATTGTATTTAAACATAAAGTGACGCGTTTCGCTAACACAGTAGCTTTTTCAAACGAATGGAGGTATAATGAGAAACTTTCTATTTATACAGTGCCTTAATACTAAATTATACGGATATTTAACAATAAAATTATAATCTATTTACAAGGAAATGAAATGAATTTGTCTAAATATTGAATTAACTGAAGGATTTAACGAGTTTACCTGGAATCTCATCCACAACCATCCTACAGGAATCTTTCTAGGTAAAATGGTTTGATAATGGGGAATTGTTAATATCAAGTTGGTCGTTAAGAAGATTATCTGAATATTTGTTTTTATTTATCTCTGGGGCCTCTAAAAGATTTAATTTGAAGGATTTAGTTTCTATATGCAAAATTTCAAAATTTGAATCGAAAGAGTGTTGGTTTGTTAATAAATGATTTGAATAGTTGGAATCTAATTTTTGATTGTCATAACTACGTTTGTGTTCTGAAATCCTAGTTTTAAAATTCCTAAAAGTTCTACCTATATAAATTTTATCACAGTCGTTATTACCACATTTTAATTTATAAACTCCTGATTTATTTAGTTTTGAAGATTTGGATTTGTTGTTTTTAATGAATTTGGATAAATTGTTGTCAGTTTTGAAGCAAATATTCAAGTCTAAAGTTTCTAAAAATGATTTTATTTTTAAGGATGGTATTCCAAAGTAAGTTAAGCTTTTAAATTGGTTATTTTTGTTTTTATCAGAAGGAAATACTTGTTCTAGAGTATGTTTTCGTATGATGTTGTCAATTTGGATCGTAATTATTATTAACTGCTATTTGCTTTATTATATTTAGTTCTTTATTGTAATTGTCAATATTCAATGGAACTGTTAAAAGTCTATGTATCATACTATTGAAAGCTGCTAATTTATGACGGGTGGATTGGGGTGATTGGGTGGACTGAACTATTATGAATTGTAATGTCTGTATGTGATGGTTTGTGAAATATAGAAAATTCATGTCTATTATTTATATTTGAAATTGTAAGATCTAGGAAGTTTATGGACTTATTTTGTTCAATTTCTACAGTAAATTTGATATTTTTATGTATTGAGTTAATGTGAGTAATAAAGTTATCTAATTGTCTCGTAGTACCAGTGAAGCAAGCTAAAATGTCATCTACTTGTTAAATCCTTTAGTTAATTCCATATTTAGACAAATTCATTTCATTTCCTTGTAAATAGATTATAATTTTATTGTTAAATATCCGTATAATTTGGTATTAAGGCACTGTATAAATAGAAAGTTTCTCATTATACCTCCATTCGTTTGAAAAAGCTACTGTATTAGCGAAACGCGTCACTTTATGTTTAAATACAATGTAGATTTAACAAAATAAAATTGTTTGATTTCATAACTTACTATGGATCTACATCAAGTAGGAGCCTCATCTATTCAATTAATAAAAGTAGCTGTGAAAATGGAATACTTGCAGCGGTAATAAAAGAAGAGGGTGAATCACTCGAAGAAAAAATGTATCAATCAACAGTGCAGATATGGCAAAAAGGAGTATTACTCAAACTATGGACAGAAGCAATTATCATACCAATTTTGAAAAAAGAAGTCCCAATTGTCAGCGAAAACTATCTCACTGCTAGATGTTGTATATCAAATATTTGCAAAAAAACTATTAAAAACACACTTGGTCACTACGAATAAAGACAAGTTGGTAATAACCAGTGCAAATTTCGAAGAGGAAGGTCAACCAATGATCAAGTATGCACTCTAAAACGAATAAGTTCTGTTTAATAGCTTCGAGCTCAATCTAGCAGCACAATGTCGTTTTTATAGACTTTATGAAAGCATACGATAAGCCAAAAAGAAATGAAATATACAAAAGCTGGAAAAACTTGAAGATACCAGCAAAAATAATTAGGTTAACAAAATTAACACACAGATACAACAAATACTGTTTCTATAAACGGACAACAGATATATAGTTCCATAACAAAAACTGGAGTGAGCCATCAGAGAGAGCCACTATCAACAACTTCATTCAACTTTACACTAAACGTATCCATAGAGAGCAATATTCACACAAAAGGAACCATTTGTAGTCACAAACGATGTAATGGTCATAACAAGGTGTAGGATGGAACTAGTAAAAGTTTTAAATCGTCCAGAAGAAAGGGTCTCCAGTTGAATAGTCAAATAACAATAAAACAAAATACATGATAATCAGAGTTGGTAATTGAAACTGGACAAAAATTTGAGTTTTAAACAATAAAGAATACAAACGAAGTAAGCTACCTAGGAATTAATATTAATAACAGAAATGTTAAGTCAGAAGAAATGAATAAAATATTAACAAAAGAAAACAAGAGCGCAGGTGCATTACTGGAGACTTAAATTGCTAGTAGGATCACAAACAACAAAAAATAGAGTTTATCAAACGATCATAAGACCGACAGTCTTTTATAGAGTGTATCATAAGAACAAATCAGGAGCTCATGGAATAATATGAAAGCCCTCCGATATCGTCGGTAGTAAGGTCGCAACGTATACTTAGATATAGACAGTCTTGCAGATACCGAGCTACAAATTGAGTACTTAGAAAAGAAGCAGGATGTAAGAGGAATGCCAGCAAAGAAGTGGATAGGGGCAGTAGAAAAGGACTGTTGAACATATGAAGATGGCAAGAGATAGCAAGAAATAAATAAGGAAGACCAACAAAGAAGTGGGTTGAGGCATTAAAAAAGGGCTGTTGATTATATATGAAGATGAGAAGAGATAGCAAAAAATAAATAGGAATAGGAATTGGATGTGAACTAAAGAGAGGAAGACCAACAAAGAAGTGGATAGAGGCAGTGGAAAAAGACTTAGAGCTGTTGAGCATATGCAGATGGGAAGAGGTGGCAAAAGCAAATGAGAATGGAGGAAACCAGGCCTTAGGCCTGCATGGCTTGTATAGTTTGGCAAGCTTATCTGAAGCTACGCGGCATCCGTAAGAGGCGAGATATCTGTCATAATGGCGTACGGTACCTATTTTACCAAGTAAAGTTGAAAATACAAAGTCACTGACAATACCAACGCAACTGGATCAATATAAGTCAATTGACGAAGTGAGAAGGAAGAACACACGTACGCACTTGCCAATAAGAAGTCAGCTTTCGATAAAAATCACCAATTATGTGATTCGGAGGGTGTGGGAGGGTGTGGTTTTCGTACAACGCTGCCAGAGCTTGAAGAATCCCGTAACAAATTTGGAAAAGTGTTCATCTTTTAATATTCATCAATTGAAAAAATGATGTTAATAGAAAAAATCGAAGGAAACAAGCACATTAAAGAATTAACGTTGAATCATACCTATTGTTGATATTGCTAATAATAAAAAGTTCCTTTTTTAATTATTATCACTACATACTAAGCACTTTAGCTTTTTCTTAGTTAAACATGTTTTCGACTGCATTGCTTTCACAGCTTCAGATGAACTTGCCAAAGTATAGAGCTGATTCACAGAGAACCACAAAAGAATTATTTCTAGTAAAGTTTTATACATTGAGAAGCTTTCGAAAAACTATTACAATAATCGTTCATGACCAGGTCAAAAATTTTTATTGAATTAGATTTTATTAAACCTAATTTCAAGTGAGATAATCCAAAATTAAATTAACACTAAAATACAAGAAAACAATTCATTCTTAAGATTAGGGATATGAATTATAGATCCAAAAAGATCGCAGAGAAATGGGCCAATTATCATTCTCATCTAATCCAATTTAGGTCTGTTTTTCGTTTATCTACACCTGCTCCTTCTTCAACATAATCCTGGATACGCATTGAAAATCATCATTTGGAACTAACGTGTAGAATATATTTGAATAGTTGCAGAAGAACAAATTTCAAATCCACCCAGAACTGAAAACAAACCTTATGCTCTCAAATAAAACCACAATTCTGCCACCCGACTTAGTGACACGGTTCATGTCCTGCGAATTTTATTCACGTGACTTATTACAGAGCTCTATGAAAAGGATAAGGTCAAAGTAACAATAAACTTTGTATGAGTCGATGTAAGAACGTAAAAATGTCGATGCAGCACTGTTACCGGAGTATTTCATTTTCTCAGAAACACTGTGAAAGAAAAATTAATGTATTGTCAAATTTCCACCCTAAAAGTTTTTTGAAAGCGTAAATAGCTTTCTGAGGGATGAAAATCGAAACCAGAAGCATTTTTTTTGTAGAGAATACGAATCATGAAAATAAGGACAGCGAAACATTAGCTACATTGCACGGTTTTCTCTTTCAGTGAGATTTTTGAAAGATTAAGAATTTTCAAGTTTGTTTGTTATCAGTTTCAAGTTAAAATCTAAGATCCGTCCTTCATGAAAATAGTTTTTTATTGAATTCACTAAATGGTACATACCTGAATAAAACAACATCTTTAAGCGTAACTTCTTCGTTCCTATAAAGAATTTGAAAAGGACGACAAGCGCCATAATTTCCTAAAACAATTGCTGTACCTAGCCCGGTGGTCACTTCAGGGGTGGTAACTTCAATTTCGACATTTAATTTTGATGTGACTCGTAGTGCGCAACGAACTTGATACATTCTAAAAAAATGATCATCTTCAAATCATACAAATATTAGTTGTCAACGTATTAGAAAAATAAATCTGGCTATAGACAAATTTAATGACAAAACCAGCAAAGGATTATTTTTTCGCTAGTGTCTGATCTACTCCAGGTTGAACCCGTGGGATGTTAGCAGGTATCCCATCTATGCAACAGGAATATTTGATTTTAGAACTAGAGATAGTTAGCA
>CAJUYI010000419.1:171863-198309 GCA_910591695.1 Galerucella pusilla
TTCTAAGGTACACCAATTTTTTTTACTGATATAAATATTTGAGTACAAAATAAAACAAAAACAAATTTTTATTAGAGCAAATACATAAATACTACAAAACGAACAACAACAAATTATTAGAATCAAAAAAGTTAAAATTCCTATAATAGATGCTCAAAATGCTTGCCATCTTGTGCAATGCAACACGTGATTCTAGCTTCTAACGATTTACCTACATTATTTAACATTTGGGGTGTTATAGACGCGAAAGCGTTCGAAATTCTCAATTTCATATCGTCTTGAGTAGTAGGGGGTGTAGAATACACAATATTTTTAATATAACCCCATTTGAAAAAATCCATCTTGGTCAATTCTGGTGACCTAGCTGGCCAATTATAAGGACCGCCTCTACCTATCCATTTATTCCTGAATTTTTTATTGATGTAGTTCTACTACTACACGTGAAAAGTGAGCGGGAGCTCCATCCAATTGTAGCCACATTTTCTTCCGTATGCTGAGTGGAAGATTTTCGAGAAGGATCCAGAAGTCTTTTTTCAAAAAACTCAAAAATTTTCTTCCATCCAGGTGTCAAAAAAATATGGGCCGATAACATACTCGCCCACAATACCTCCCCAAACGTTTACACTCCATCGGTGTTGGCGATCAACAGTACGGAATAAATGTTTGTTTGCTGTATCGTAATAATGAAAATTATGTCTATTCACTAACCCATTATTGTGGAATGTTGATTCGTCAGTAAACAAGACGTTATTGAAAAAATCAGGATCTTCTCCAACTTTATCCAAAGACCATAAACAAAAATTTAAACGTTTATCGTAATCTTGTTGTGTCATCTGCTGGTGTAGTTGGATATGATACGGATGGTAGCGATTTTCCTTGAGTATTCTACATACACTCATTTGACTTATTCCAATTTCTTTTGAAATTTTTCTAGAACTGGTATTAGGATTTTCCGTAACCGACAGCACTTCAAATTCGTTGGCGTCGTCGCCAGTAACTGTTTCAGTTTTGTTCAATTTCTCGTATGCAACGCTACCAGTATCACGAAATCTATTAAGCAGTCTTTCGAAAATTTCCTTTTTTGGGTGAATTCTATTAGGGTACATTTGAGCATAAACTCTAGATGCTAGGAGACAATTTTCTGAACATTCCCCAATGCAAAGTATCATGTCGACTCTTTCGTTTAAAGGATACTGCTTCATTTTTGGTAACAATAAAATTTGAAACTAACACAATATCGCTTAAAGAATTAACTAAGAAATGTCATAAAATGACATTAAGTTAGATACCGACTAGATTATGTAAGAATTTTTTGTTTTAAAATCGATTTACTACATGATTCAAGAAAATTGTGAATTACACGAAAAGTATAATACCTAGGTATAGGACACCCTTATACCATTCGAAAGAGGACATTTTTTTGAATATGGTGAATGATCAAAATACAGGGTGTTCGATTTGAAATAAGCCCGTTATTACACATTTAATGATCTAATAATTCAACCGATAATTCTGAACACCCTGTAAAGAGATGTTAGGTACTCAATCGTGGAATACATTCAACGAATGTTCGACTCTTGAGCTGTGAGAGAAAATTTGCTAAAATTCATCATATCAATGAGTTATTAATTTTTTTCGAAATGTTCACATTTTTAAAAAAGTCAGCATAACTCGGAACCCTCTGTATTTAGGTATAGGGAACCATTATGAAGCATTACTTCATTTTTTGAGTACAATCAGAAAATGTTATCAAATATAGGGTGTTCCATAAGAAAAAATATAACTTATTTGATACGCCACACTTTATTGGGACATCCTGTATATTTCAAAATAGTTTTAAAATGTAGCCTATATGGATATACAAACTACTAAGGTGACAAACATTTCAAATTTCCTACCGTTTCGCCATAAACCTCCGTCCCGTTAGTCGTGATTCACCCTGTATATATTGGACATAATCTATGCAAGTAAGTTCTGGTTTCAGAGAAAAACAGATGTTTATATAATAAAGGAAAAGATGAAAGCGCTGTTCTATGCATGTCATCACTCACTAACTTCCAATATATTATTGAGATGACTTTTAGAATTATTCTGCAAAAATTCTGGCCACAGATGACCACTGTCAGCGAAGTCAAAATATTGCTTTACTTGACCCAGGAAATTATATCTGGCATCATGATGATTGATGTGTTTAATTTGTAAAAAACATTTTTTGGTTAATGTGTTATCATCCATAGTCCTAATTTTATTTATCCACAACAACGCAGATTTGAATATTAAATAGCTCAATCCAACTGAATTTGTTTCAAGCCTAACCATATAACTGGAAGTACATAAAGGAAAACATAGTACCTTTTTGAAAAAGTTGACTTGTACTTGCTCGAGCAAGTAATCCCCAAATTCCAATACTATATATGGTAAAGAGGACAGAATTATGGAATTATACAATTCTAGTCTTGCGTTCCAAGAGTGTCATTTAGAGCGACACATTATGCCCATAACGGCACCGGTACTTTGAAGTGACTTAGTTACTGTTTTCTTTGCCGAACAAGTATGATGATGAGAACGTGACTCCTAAATATGTGAAATTTTTCACTATTTCCGAGGGTTCGTTATTGTATTTAAACTTAAGTTTATAATTGTTATGGTAACCACCCTTACTAAAGATCATTAATTGGTAATTATGAAGATTACCTGAATATTTCTTCTTGTTTAACTCAAGAGCTTCTGAAAAATTTCAATTGAAGGATATAGGCTCAACAAGTACAATTTCAATTTTTTTTTGAAAGGGTGTTGTTTTGCTAATAAATGATTTCAATTGTTGGAATTTGTTATCATAGCTACGTTTGTGTTCTGAAAATCTAGTTTTAAGACCTCTGAAAGTTTTACCATTCTTCAATTTATAAATTCATGATTTGTTCAATTTTTAAGATTTAAATTTGTTATTTTCAGTTTGGATAAATTTTTATCGGTTTTGAAGAAAATATTCGTGTTTAAACTATCTAAATATTCAATCTATCGTCTATGATATTTATCGATAGAAATAGTTCCAAAATACTTTTCACAGTCAATATTTTCTGCCAAGAAAACATATTTGTATTCTGTGTAAATATAATTTATTAAATCGCAGAGCGCTTTCGGCTATTAAGCCATCTTCAGTGCTTACCTGCAAGTAAGTAAAAAAGTTGGAAAATATAAAAGAAGTATATAAAAAATTTACTTACTCGTCAGGTAATTTGTACAAGAAACTTTGACAACACATTGACGTCAAAAATTAAAATAACATTGAACTTAAAATGATCCCCTGTTAAGGGTTAGGGTTAAGGGTTAATCAACAAACTGTTGATTCTAGATGTTAAACATTATAAAATTTTGTTAAAATTATTTTAGACAACACGTGTTCGTCTAACGGATGTTGAAGTGACACTCCTTCAATTTTAAAAATTAGCATAATTAGCATATATATAATTAGCATATTTTCTGCTTCTGCCTCACATCAAGTGGATTAAAAATACTGGCAAGGAAGGAGTCGAAAAAGAATCAGTTTTTAGAGGATTGTTTTGATTCAGCCACAAACAGATACTTAAACTGGCGGAAAATGGTTCTGAAAAGTCGTTAGCAGTTTATATAATACATACCCTCTTTGAAATAAGTCAACATTGTAAAATTTAAATAATTCCACTGAAAATTCAATGGTTGACTGCAACTCACTCATAATATTGAATGGGCCGGGGTTGGTATTTGACTACATTCCTGAAACAATATAATAATTCAAAAATTCTATTTTCATAAAACAGATAAAATTTTATATTGGTATAAGATATAGAAAATAACTTCGCCCTATGAAAAAAATTAATATAAAATATTAAGGAAATAAGAAATATATAGGTACAGTTGTCAGAACCAAACATGAGCCCCGGAATATATGCGAACTAAAATAAGGTCATCACAAGCAGCCAATCAAGAGCCAATGTTAACGATTGTCCATTAGTAATTGTTAAATATAATCGAAATAATATGACCGAGTGATTTCATCAACATACATCATTTTATCCATTCTGTATCAGTGTTGTCAATGCGAGGATGATTATCTGATTTTTAGACAATTTCACTAATTTGGATCCAATAGTCTTTCGAATATTTTGTAGAAGGGATATATAAAATGGCTATTGTTTTTGGGGATTTTACATATTGACTGGGGTCGAAGACTTTATTTAGATGAATATCTTTATAGCTGAGTACACATGACTAAAAAGTCAAAAAAATATATTTGTATTCTGTGTAAAATTTAATTTTTAAAAAATCGCAGAGCGCTTTCGGCTGTTAAGCCATCTTCAGTGCTATACTCGTAGACTAACACGTGTTCTTGTATCAGTTGAAGACAATTTTAACAAATTTAAAAAATGTTCAAAATCTAAATATAATTTACCCTAATCAGGGGATTATTTTTAATTTAATGTTATCTTAAGATATTTCAATTTGTGACGTCAATGTGTTGTCAAAAAGTTTCTTGTAACAAATACCTGACGAGTATAGCACTGAAGATGGCTTAACAGCCGAAAGCGCTCTGGGATTTTTCAAAAATTAAATTTTACACAGAATACAAATATGTTTTCTTGACTTTATTTAGATAACCAATGTGTCCTTTTGGTAATTTTGACAAATTCTGATAATTTGAATAGTAAGTTCGGGTAATTTTCATTTTTGCATCGGCAATACTGGACTATAACCAGTTCATTTTTTGTTGCTTTCCATAGAAACTTGACCCTTCTTTTTCATGACATTAATACAGTCATGTAATTTGAAAATATAGACATTTAGGGCAAACGGTAGTTTTAATTTTGGTCCAATATAAATTTTTTTATTAATATTTAGAGTTAAATTTTTAGCAAGTTTGACTTTGTTTACATATCTCTTAACAGTTGACATTTATGGTATCGATATTTGGTTATCGATTCAAAATATCGAATTGTTACTACAAAAATACAACTACAGCGACATGAACACGCCCACCAGGGCTCACGTTTGCTTCTGCCAACTGTATAAGCAAGATTTTTGTTTAACTTTGGCATACATAGGAACTCGTACTAGATGCATTAATTGAAATTGTTACCAAAAATCAAATATCGGTTTCAATATGAAATAATATTGTAACTGTAAATACTTTGAATACTTTGAAGTTGATAAATATAGCTGGTCACGTATCTACTGGTTCAATCAAGCGTAATGACACGTTAATGAACGATATCACGAACATTTGAAAGTGTGGCAGTGGTGACTTCTCTTTCAAAACGATACAGTTTTAAGTTTTTCATTTGTAATTTTTTTTTGACAACTCTTGAAAAATATTCTTAAACGAAAGTCGTAGGGTTTATATGTATATTATACTATGTTCATTCCATATATCGGTAGTTTTGTTTACTGAAAGCTATATTAGAACCGGGAACGATAAATGACAGATAAGCTCCTTACGATTTCCTTCTGCAAACGTTAATAAGTTACATGAAAACTTATAAGGGACAGAGCTTTGCTTTTAAATATGAGATGAAGATGATAGGTGGTTTTTGCAATAAAACGTAGAGTGATCTGAATCATTTCGAAAGAGAATAGCATATTTTTTTCATGTACGAAGGGAAGTTGATGTATAAAATAATTTCCACAAGTATAATAGCATATGGACCATCAGTAATGGAAAATTGGAAAAGTCATATTAGTATGGGATAGAAATGACAGTGAATTGAATCCATTTATATATTGTGTAATAGAAAATTCAGAGCTGTACGATTTGAGTTGTAAATTGTACCGAACAGCTTTGACGACATTCAAGAAATATCTCCCTCTACCGAAGTAAAGTAAATTGGGGTTGGAAAAGATCACCGGAAAGAATATTAATACCAAAGTCAAATGACAAATACTTTATTCTCGATAGTTTGCATCAAAACCTTTATTGTAGCTGTAATATAGATGCAGTTGTAGGAAAGATGGCTTCCAGTGTTAAACTTCATGTTTTTAGAAAAATTACACTAATGCCGAAAGAACATCTTCAGTAGGGCGGGATAATTATAACAGCAGAATAAAATCTGCATAAATGGAAGAATAGCAAAAAAGGAAAGATGTTGAAGGATAAGTACAAGAACAGCTTGCTGCACAACGAATGAGTTCAGACAATGAGAAGCGTTAAGAAAGGGATATTGATATTCGCTCTTTCATCGAAACTAGTGAACTTTGCTGTCTGTGAAAGTTGTTGTGAATGCTTGAACATGAACAGAATAAAAAAAACATGTTTTTAAAAAGAATACCACTACTTCAAAGTATAAACGTACAATATAACTTTACGCGAATGGAGTTTAGTGAAATTATCAAAACAAAGCAGCTAGCAAATGAAACTTGAAAGAGTACAGATAAGCCTTTATTTTTTTTAGATGAAAAACACTCCATCTGCAACGATGTATTTATCTAGGTGGAACAAACATCTAAGTGCTGGATTTTGGGCAGTTAGTCTTCGTAGTTTAACATTTGGACCAGGATTTAACATAACCATATCTTCATTCTCCTTTTTTATTGATGTAACCTAAACTATCACAAATATTTGCAGCTTTTGCTGAATGGAATAATTCTCTGCGTTCGAGTCTTCTTCTTAACTTTCGGAAGGATTAGTTTCGACAGGACATTTGTTCATTTCACTTCACAAGTTATATCGTAAATTTTCTCAATCAGACTCTCCTGAATAGCATATGAGGAACAATTAATCAATGGCTCGTTAGGTCGCCTGACCTAGACCCAAATGACTTATTTTGGGCTTTTATTCTGCTCGAGATACAATCTATTCAGCCAAATACGACAGTCGTAGAAGCCATTTTAAGTCTAGCGCATTGTTTCTTACAAACCGCTATACGTGTATTTATAACGAAAATAATAATATGAAGGTGGGAATACCATTCCGCTATTGTCACTAAAAAAATGGTCAGATAATTGACAGTAAGGGAGGAAAAAGTCAGGTCAGTCATCATTTGATATTGTAAATGTGAGTTTTTGAAAAAAATGTTCAAATTATAAAAATCTGTTGGAACTTGGTAGTTTGAATTTGTACGACGGATGAAGTTTTTGACCTTTTAAATGGAAAGAGAAAAAGCTAATTTTGTGAAGAAAATAAATATGAACAATTATCAATGATGGATAATAAAGTGGTTTTTTACAACAAAATTGTTTTACATCGTTTAAAGTTTTTTAATCCGGAAAGGATAAAGTGAACTATATGCCAATATTACTGTCTATATCATCGACAAAATAGATTATCATGGGCGTGAGATCTTTATAGAGCTTCATCAAATCCTATTAAAGTGATATGATATCTTACCCTTTACTTCCACATATAAAAGTTTAATTACAGGCACACATTGACTTTAACGTCTCCTATTTCTGTAAATTACATTGCAGTTTCAAAATTATACACAACACAAGTTAGACATTACATTAAAGTTCGATTTAAGCTGGATGTTCCAGTGGCTCGTACCAAAAACTTGGAGGAGCTAAAAATGATGATACTTATGAAACATTTGCATCACTCCTTGTTCGCAAACATTTTAGTTGCGGTACTATCATTATTTTAAGCACATCGATGATCTCCCAGGTTTTGATGGAAACTTTTGCGACATCCTGACGCTCTAACTGAATAAAGTGTTCCAAAGTTCTGAGGAAGGAGCATGGAGACAATTCTGCGAAAGAAAAATAAGTAGCCCAACACCCGGTACAAAATGTCGAATTTAAGATTTGAATTGTTTATCAGTATCTCATCTACCCATGTGTGTGTAGGATTCTTTTATGTTCGTCATTTTTTCTGCCTCTTCTTTGGGCTATGTAAAATTTGTGCTGTCTCTTGATTCCATGTCTTCCTCTTCCTCCGTTGTTCTGAACTTTTGCTTCCCCTATCCGTTCCTCTTGTTTTCGGGGTCTATCCGATTGACGTGGCCCAACCATTTCCATTGTTCTTTTCGAGTGAATTGTCAATTTTCTCTACATTAACATTTTGAACATTATTTAGTGATAGTAGTTGCAAATAATCCAAAATCTATAATTTCCAATTGATTCCGATACTAACCTTAAATGGTAAACTCTTTACTGTCATAATATGTTTCATCTTCCGAGCCATCGTTCAAAGATGTAATATAGAGGGTTCAATATCATCCTAAATGTTGTCTACCTTCCCAAAATTCTTCCCGATTTCCATTAGATTGTTGACAGAACTTTTCCATTGCATTGCTCTTTTCGTAACCTTTGGAAATCAAGTTTCACGCAATTTCTATTGGATTCAGCTCAAAGTGATAAGGCGCAAGATGTGATCATCGACGCGGAATTGTTTGTTACTGTGATCCCTATATTTTCCAGCCATGTTCTCCATTTTATAGTTGTCATAAATATTTTCAAAGAAGTTCATTTTTCAAATAATTTTCTTAATATCAGTATATTTCCCATATTATAGCCTCTGAATTTGACGCTTATCCCAATACTGTTTGGGAAAGCTTATTTCTTCAGAATGATAAGACGCATTGTTCATTGCAATAATTTTTTTAAGAGATCAACTTCTTCAAGCCATTTTTTAAATACATCTTCATCCATCTTTTCACAGTAATCTCCAGTAGGTACATTTTTCATAAAGAAAAGACAGCACCTTCAATAAACCCATCTTCATTTCCTGCGTTAACTAAAAAAAACTCTTGATTCGTTTCTGCCCAGAGTTCTTAAACCCGTGGTAACTTCATTTTCAAAGGCCTATCGTGGATTTCTTATTGTTGCATTGTTTCATACTTGTTCGGTAGTTCTAGTATCAACCTACGATTCTTATTAATATTCATATGAATCATATTGTCTCCCTGCTTACTCAGTTATTTGTATTTTCAAATGAATTGGCGCTTTCATAAGTATAATATTGTTACGCGAGCTGCTGCATTAATGTGCTCAATTAGTGCCCCCAGTGAAATTCCCATATGATACGACTATGGCTCCTCCGCCGTATTTTCAAGAATGATCTGGAAAACGTAACATCTAGAAAAACCCGGCGCATCTACCAAAACTTCGAGTTCGAGAAGTCTCTAGAATAAGTCGTGCGAGTATAAATAGGCGACGAGCATTGCAGCGGAGTTAGTTAGTCAGTTAGTGTTGATACTGAAAAAAAGCAATCGCGCCTCGCTAAAGTGTTTATTAAGTGACTCTCATATAAATTATAGTTAGTGTGTGTTTAGTGTGATATATAAATTATCAAATAAGGACCGTATTTGAATATAAATCTGTAAATATAAATTAATTGTTAATATAAATTAGAATAAACGTTACATTGGTGTCAGAAGTGGGATTGAAAAATAAATATACAGGAAGATGGCGAAGAAACTTTGTGAATTGAAAGTTTCAGAGCTTCGAAGAGATTACGAATTGGACACAAGTGGGGCCAAGTCAGCGTTAGTGGAACGACTGAAGAATGCTATGATTAACAATGGATTGGACCCGGAAACGTTTGAATTCACCGACGAAGCGTCCGCCTCTATAACCTCTTCCATAAAAAACGAAATTTCGTCGGACATAGAAAATAAAATTTTATCCATGGAAAATAAAATTTCGACGGATATGGAAAATAAAATGTCTTCGATGGAAAACAAAATGTCTGATATAAAAAACGAAATTTCTTCTATGGAAAATAAAATTTCGACGGATATAAAAAATGAAATTTCTGCCGTGGAAGAAAAGATTAAAAGAATGGAACAAAAAATCAAAGAAATCGAAAAGAAGACTAGTAATAACTCAGATATCACAACTAGGCAAGCCCCGAACAACGACGTACTGGCAGAGAAAGTAGAGTTGAAACCGAAAATGGAAAACGATATTAACAGCCGAGTGAAACTGCCAACATTCGATGGTAAAACGTCATGGCCGAACTATCTTAAGCAATTCGAGGCGGCATCAAAGGCAAAAAACTGGAGTGAGAAAGAAAAAGCGTTAAATTTAACTCTTGCCCTTAGAGGAGACGCCATGGATATCCTCCAGACCATTCCAGTGGAAGAGACCGAAGATTTTGAGCAACTTAAAAAGCGACTGAACATGAGATATGGCCTGGAACACCTGGAGCATCTGTACCAGTCGCAGCTGAAAAACCGCAAACAGAAACGCGACGAAACTCTGCAAGAATTCGAAGCAGACATTGCGAGGTTGGTGCGGTTTGCCTATCCATCGGCACCGGAGAATGTCATGGAATGTTTAGGGGTACAGACATTCATCGACGGAGTTCGTGACCATGAAATGCAGAGAACTCTACGCTTGGCTCGGCACAAGACACTGGTCGACGTACTCTCTTCAGCCTTGGAGTACGAAGCAGCTACACAGGCTTCCGGAGTATACGGCAAGGTGAGGGCTGTAGCAGACGAAGAAGTGGAGAACAAGCTTGACCAGATCGTCAACATGATGAGAAGCATCTCACATGGAAAATCGAAAGCTGTGAGATGCTGGAATCGTGGAGAAATGGGACATGTACGCAGTTCGTGCAGGCGACCGAGAACTGCTACAAACAGAAGACCATGCCCAGCAGAGTGCTCTCACTGCACCAAAACAGAAGCTAAGGAAGCTGCCATTCGAAGAACCACGGTGACCAGCGACGAATGGACACCGGAAAAGTTGGAAGAGAAACAAGAGAACGATCCCGACTTGAAGAAAATCCGACATTGGAAAAAGGAAAACTGTCGACCTACTTGGCAGGAGATTTCAAGGTACTCGCCAACGATGAAATCGTATTGGTTCCAGTGGGACTCGCTGGTTCTGGAAAACGGTTTGCTACAGCGAGTAATTGAGAACGATGGAGGTTCCGAAAGTAGATGACAGTTGGTGATTCCAAGAACAAGGGTAGCAGCAGTACTGCGGAAATTACACGACAGTCCGTCAGGAGGACATCTAGGTGTGAAGAAGACCCTCCAGAAAGTGCGAGAACGGTTTTATTGGATGCACAGTTCCGAAGATGTGAAGGACTGGTGTAAGAAGTGCACTACCTGTGCTACGACCAATGGACCACAAGGAAGAAGAAAGGCTCCTATGAAGCAGTACAATGTCGGAAGCCCTTTTGAACGCATTGCCCTGGACATTGCCGGACCGTTTCCACCGACAGCAAATGGCAGCAGGTACATTTTGGTGGTGATGGATTATTTCACAAAATAGGTAGAAGCGTATGCCATTCCAAACCAAGAAGCCGCAACTGTTGCCGACGTGCTTTTGAATGAGTTCATTTGCCGATATGGAGTGCCCCTGGAAATACACAGCGACCAGGGCAGAAACTTCGAAAGCCAGCTGTTCCAGGAAGTTTGTGAAAAGCTCGGCATGAAGAAAACGAGAACTACGGCTTTGCATCCACAGTCGGACGGAATGGTAGAGCGAATGAACAGAACTCTTGGCAAATACCTGTCTAAAGTAGTATCTAACCATCAGCGAGATTGGGACCAATATCTCTCGCTATTTGCGATGGCCTACAGATCCGCCATCAATGAGTCTACCGGCCAAACACCAGCAAAAGTTCTGTTCGGACGCGAAATGAGATTACCCTGCGACCTTGAATTTGGATGCCGACCCGGAGAAGACATAGCTGGTGAAGATTACGTGACCCAGCTGAGAAAAAGAATGGACGACGTACACGAGCTGGTTCGATCGAATCTCCAGATCGCTAGCGACAGGATGAAGAAAAGGTACGATACGCAAGCTACAGAAGGAGGTTTCCACGAAGGAGACAAAGTCTGGCTGCATAACCCAAGAAGACAAAAGGGTTTTTCTCCAAAGTTGCAGAAAGCTTGGGACGGTCCGTACCTCGTGAAGAAACGAATCAACGATGTCATCTATCGTATCAGCAAGATCCCAAACGGAAAGCTAAAGGTGGTACACCGTAACCGATTAGCGCCATTCGAGGGTGACCACGATGAAGAAGTAAACCAGCTTCAGGAAGTAGCCGATCCTGCTTTTGGAGAGTTCATGGGTGCTTATGGTGGTACCGGAAAAGCAAGATTCGGCGTCACCACTGAGAGACGACAAGACATGCTTACCGTTCCAGAGGAATACTCACTGGCAATAAACATCCCTGCCAGCGTAACCGATGCACGTGGGCTAGCATCTCTGTTCATAAAGAGGAGTGGCGCCCGACGTTTGCAAGACCAGTTACCAGTACCAGGTAAAGCTCTGGAGCTGCGAGATGGCTCCCGCTACAATTTCCACCTAGTGACGAGAAACACCTTCGACGAAAGACCAACGTACGAGGATGTCTGGGAAGCATTACGAAGCTTGAGGGAGCATGTGCTTGAATTGGATGTGCATAGGCTAGCCATGCCCAAGATTGAATGTAGGCATTTAGATTGGCGAATAATCCGTAACATGGTAGAAGTAATCTTCCGAGACACCGAAGTGCAGGTACTAGTCTGCGGCCGAGCACGGGAGACACAGCCAACAGAGAAGACGGTCGCATGCTACTTCCATGCAACTGGAAAATGTAACAAGGGAACCAGTTGCCGATACAGTCATCTCGTTTCAGTTTCCTAGTTAGTTCCAGGAGGAACTGTCTCTTGAGGAGGGGGCAATGTTACGCGAGCTGCTGCATTAATGTGCTCAATTAGTGCCCCCAGTGAAATTCCCATATGATACGACTATGGCTCCTCCGCCGTATTTTCAAGAATGATCTGGAAAACGTAACATCTAGAAAAACCCGGAGCATCCACCAAAACTTCGAGTTCGAGAAGTCTCTAGAATAAGTCGTGCGAGTATAAATAGGCGACGAGCATTGCAGCGGAGTTAGTTAGTCAGTTAGTTATGATACTGAAAGAAAGCAATCGCGCCTCGCTAAAGTGTTTATTAAGTGACTCTCATATAAATTATAGTTAGTGTGTGTTTAGTGTGATATATAAATTATCAAATAAGGACCGTATTTGAATATAAATCTGTAAATATAAATTAAATGTAAATATAAATTAGAATAAACGTTACAATATTTCACTTATTTCCTACATTAACTTAACCTTATTGATGTTACTCTTCCTTCTTCACCGGTGGTAAAGACAGCTCGTAAACTTAGTCGTATTTGATGATAAAAAACAATCAAATCAATATGTTCAATAGAAGTTTTTTATTAAAAAAATTAGAGTAAATAATTCAATAACGTATCCATAGAAACATCACGAACCACTGAAAGTAATTAAAATTCACTGACAAGCTTTCTAGTTTTTTTTTGTCGATACATAAAAACAATGCAATTGGGCGGTAATTTTGGGGTACAAGCACTGACGTATAACTATCATGAAGAGCTGAAGCACTATAGATGTGCTATTTATTAAAACTAAATTTTTCGTCGACCTTCACAAAAAATGATGAAAAATCGTCTACTTTTCGTTCGTAAATTTCTCATCTGCTGTAGTCACAATGATACGGCACGGTGCAAGAATGGCTGTGAAAATAACTGTCATTTCCTGTTGTCAAATTATTTATTCTCGAAATTTGTTTCACGTATGAATAAGACCGTGGTGTGTATATTATAACTCAGTCAAATCCAAGTAAATTGTAGGCCAATTGATTAAAATAAAATTACAAAATAATGACAGACAAAGTAAATTGAATTTTATTAAGAAAGGTATGTGAAATCCGATAATACAGCTTTGGAATTGTGGACCTTAGAAGGGGTTGGGGACTAAAAGATACCAACAGCACTAACTCGACTGGAAAAAGCATCAGACCATGACGTGGCACATGGGAGAGGACACACAAGATAAGGCATGTGGATGATGACATTTTCAAAATGCCAACAGACCACATGACCACCAAATATATATTTCGCAAGAACTTCGAGATTGTCATCAAAGTTCGAAAGGAGCTTGAGGAAGAAAACGCACCACCACTTAGTAGAGCGAATGAACTGATCTGGTATACAGACGGATCAAAAAATGAACTCGGCACCGGAGCGGGCATATACAGCAAGACGAGCAAATATGAAGGAATCGTCTCGCTAGGAAAATACGCCTCTGTATTCCAAGCAGAGGTCTATGCCATACTTGCATGTGCCAGGGCAAATAATTCGAGAGCCTACAACAACAGGCAGATCAGGATCTACAGTGACAGTCAAGCCGCCCTTAAAGCACTTCAGAGCTATAGGGTGACATCTCGGCTAGTATGGGAATGCGACGAAGAACTTAGAAGACTGGCGACTCGGAACAGTGTAACACTGGAGTGGGTCCCAGGTCAAAACTCGCAAAAGTAGGATCGTCAACTCTGATGAACGAACCCGAACCTGCTGTGGGCCTCCCCAGATGATTAACGAGGTCATGGTTAAAAGGGTGGTTGAAAGAACAACACAAGAAACACTGGAAGAATAAGACCAGGCAAATACATGGGAAGAAATTCATAAAAGAACCATCAGAAAAAGTAGCGAAAGAACTGCTCTCAATGAGCAGGAACAAACTGCGCACCACTACGGGGCTACTTACGGGACACTTTCCCACAAAGGAGCACCTAAACAAAATAGGGCTGTACAACGGAGACCTTACATGCAGAAGATGCAAAAAGGATACCGAAACAGCTCTTCATATACTATGCAACTGTGAGTCGTTGGACCACAGAAGGCAGAAACTGTATGGTAGACCCCAAATGACTCCAGAAGACTTCTACAACCAACCAGCAAAGAACCTGTATGAGCTAATACAATAAGCCCAGGAGTCTGAGGTGGTACCGGCGAAAGAACGGCTCCTTAGAAAAAAAAAAGATACCAAAATAAACACACCTATTGGAAAAATTGCTGGTTTTTGAAACGGAGTCCATAAAATTTTCCAAATTTTATGAACAAAGCGACAAAATAAACCAAATATAAAATCGCAACAAAATATACTATACCTTCATTGATTAACAGACATAAACAATGATGATATTTATTTTCAAAATTTCAAACAATCAAATCACCTCACTTTTTTTGATACCCTATAATGTCCCTGTGCAGCGACCTAGAGCATCTCTTATGTTTAATAAGTCAACGACTGCTGGTTTTCACCTCTTGCTAACATCCTCATAGTTTCAAATAATTTCAATTCAATGACTAAGTTAAATAGGGTACAAGCATAAATTTTGCTATTGGTGGGAATTGACGCTTTATCAGCAACACCTTGCATGCCTATTTAAAAAAAATATATAAACTCTACTTTTAAAACGACTTTAAAAATCATAAAATTTGAAAGTCCGCCAAAACGCGCTTTACGTCATAAAGATGGCTGCCCCATCCGTTGACATCACTCGATTTATTTACGTTCCTATTAGTGTATCACGCACGTGACCTAATTTGTTACTGGAAACTTTAAAAATGGATAAAGCCGAAAAAAAACTTGGTATTCCAAGTATTGCATTGTTCCAGAGTGTAAATCAGCGTCTATTAAAACTCCAGACAAAATATTATCTTTCAAAAGTCTTCAAATATCCCCGGAAATATCGAATATTTATGTCCACTTTCCACTTTACGTTGACTTTTAGAAATGAAAAAAGCACACACAAACACGTAATGGTCTCTAACAATCATATAAATGATATTTTTACGTCGATGAAGCAATTAATAGTTAATTAAAATACAATATAAACACAAAACTATACAGAACCTAATGCAATACCGGCCATATTGACAAAAGTAAACAAATTGTATGACATCACACGTATCATCGGTAGCGTTCGGAAATTCTCGGGTGGTGGTCGGAGAGTGCATTGAAATTTGAATTTTATTTCAAAATTTGGAAGTAATTTCCAATGGAAACTGGTTTATTCCCTATTATTAGTTATTTTTGATATCAACTTTACTATTCCAAATTAATATCTAAGCAAAATATGAAATATGCGTGTATTCTATTGGCAGATTGGTCATATGCGGTTTAAGCGAACCCTGCTTCTTTACTATCTTTATATAGGTATTGAGCGTCTAATTCTTGTCGTTTTGGTAATCATGACCTTCCAATTTGTCAATTTGTCTTTATTTTAAATTAAATTATAACCATTTAATGTTGTTATAAAACTTGTTCGGGATTTCAATATATAAATAAATTGAAAAAAAATACTTACTATATACTATAGGTATTAATGATATAAAACAATATAATATACAAACACGACTAAAATAAACAGTTTTTCGCCGGTACATAAATAACTAACTATATAACAAATTTATATAAATACTTTGATGGACTCAAAAATATCTTGCACCTATGCTTCCTGTAGTTAAGATACTGTTCGTTGCTTTATTTGTTTCAAAAATGAACAAAAAGACTCAGTTTTCCAAGAATTTTATTTAAAATTCAAAAACAGGAAGGCATCAATCTGCTTAACTTTCTGGTTGAGGTATGTAATATACAGAGTGTCCTATTATAGAAATCTACTACGAAGAACTTTGGTGGTGATGAATGGTCTCAAAGTAATGATAAAATTTTCTATTTACCAGATACGAAAAATAATTGAGCTCAATCCGTATCTGACTTCAGAAGAGTAGTGCAGATCTGTTTATAACGCCAGCAAATGTATGTTTATTTATGGTGTTTATGAATGGTTGAATTCATATTCATTTCCAATAAGTTATTAAGAAATTAAAATAAATATAAAAATATTCTCAGTTTCTAGAATAGAATAATGAATATATTTTATATATGTAGTACTATAGTCGGGCCGGTCTTAGCATATCACTTTCGGATTACAAAGCTATATCGATAAGGTGTTCTGTTCGTCGGAAATATTCAGCAGTAGTCTAACGTTATTTTTAATAATCTATAGGATAGTTGGAAAAATTAATTTAAAGGATTTTTTGCGCGGTCGATCTTTTTTGTTTATTCACAGCATCGGTTGTTACGTAGGTTATGTTTACTGGTTTCTAAGTCTAACACGTCGGTAAGTGATTTAATTACCGTTCAGACGTCGGTAAGTAATTTACTTACCGACGTCTTAGCCCTACATACATTGAAGTGGTGCTAAATATTATATTACTTCATTCATTACACAAAAGGAACAAAAAAAATAAGAAGATCTATATTTTTTAATGAACAGAACATTTTAAACTGATCGAGAAATATAAATGTCACTTTTGACATTTCAAAGAAATTTAAACTATTTTATTCAGAATTTATTTCAATACGATGAAAGTCCGCCAAAACGCGCTTTACGTCATAAAGATGGCTGCCCCATCCGTTGACGTCACTCGATTTGTTTACGTTCCTATTCGTGTATCACGCTCTGAGTTTTTGTGACCTAATTTGTTTCTGGAAACTTTAAAAATGGATAAAGCCGAAAAAAACTTGGTATTCCAAGTATTGCATTGTTCCAGAGTGTAAATCAGCGTCTATTAAAACTCCAGACAAAATATTTTCTTTCAAAAGTCTTCAAATATCACTTTCGGATTACAAAGCTATATCGATAAGGTGTTCTGTTCGTCGGAAATATTCAGCAGTAGTCAATTGTTATTTTTAATAATCTATAGGATAGTTGGAAAAATTAATTTAAAGGATTTTTTGCGCGGTCGATCTTTTTTGTTTATTCACAGCATCGGTTGTCACGTAGGTTATGTTTACTGGTTTCTAAGTCTAACACGTCGGTAAGTGATTTACTTACCGTTCAGACGTCGGTAAGTAATTTACTTACCGACGTCTTAGCCCTACATACATTGAGGTGGTGCTAAATATTATATTACTTCATTCATTACACAAAAGGAACAAAAAAAATAAGAAGATCTATATTTTTTAATGAACAGAACATTTTAAACTGATCGAGAAATATAAATGTCACTTTTGACATTTCAAAGAAATTTAAACTATTTTATTCAGAATTTATTTCAATACGATCGCGCAAAAAATGGTATAAGCATCTCGAACGTTAAGGGTAATACCGGTCTCCAGCAAAATTGGAGACTGAGCGTAGCGAAACATTGCTGTCGACCGGTAAACAACCCTTAGCGTTCTTAATACTCAATATTGTAAATTGAAAATTATTCTAATATAGAAAAATCTGTTGACATTTTAAATTGCAGCCAATCGTCAATTAGACGTTATTGTTTAGAAACCTAAATCTATCTTAGATGCGAAACAGCTTTTAATAACTTTTTTTTCTCTTTCTTTCTATATTTTAATTCCAATTGGTGCTAGTTCAATTTATGATATATGTGTAGTTTGAGCATACATAATTATTATAATGTTTTCTTATATATTGCGATAGTTTTTTTTTGTAAATTATCGTATGTTATTTATCTAAGTACTACTAACCTTATCCTGTAAATTGGGTATCTCCCGTAGGATATTGTAAATAAATAAATAAATAAATATATGATTTTTATATATTAAGGTAACTTTTACCATGAAATTCGTTATTAAATAGATATCTCAAAAAATTCCCAAGGTAACAAATAATTATATAATTTGACAATCGCCGATAAACAATTATTAGAGAAACAATATAATTAGTACCTACTCCGGAAACTAAGTAACTTTACGTTCAAAATGCTTGTTATAGATGTCATAACCCATTACAGAGCCTTTGAAAATCAAAGAACAAAGATCGTTCACTAAGAAGCAACAACTACTTCCCCGTCTATATACCACGAAGGACATTGTATTACCCTTTAAAGTTAAATGGGGCTGGTAAATCTGCAAGTTAGAACCAACCATTTCAGTTTGCAATTCAGAAGGACAACATTACTTATAGACCGGTTTTGGCGTATTTGAGCTTCATCAGTATAAGGTAGATATCATCCGTCCAGAAGCTCTGAAAGCCTAATTATGGATTGGAAAAATAATTAACATCGCACAAATACATCAATCTCAGTGGAGACGTTAAATATGCGATGATAGTGACATCTCCACATCTAAGCACAAACTAGAATTCAATTTGACAAAAAACCTAACGGCTTTGTTTAGTTACTTCATTCATATAGTTTCCTGCAAAAAAATTGTTAGTAGCATAATAATATTATAACGCCTCATTGAGTCTTTGAAAATCGAAGAACCAAAACCGTTCATTGAGAAGCAACAACTACTTCCCTGGCTATGTGCCACGAAAGACATTGAATTACACTTTAAAGTTGAACGATGCTGGTATATCTGCCAGATAGATGGCTTTTACTTGTTAGTATAGGTATTCTAAATTGCCATATTTGGTACTAAAGTATTTATTCAACAGTGAAAATTGTAACTTTTGTTTTCATAGGTAGAATGATGTATCTAATAGATCTAGTTGGATCTCATCTGGCTATGCCTGCGCTAAAAAAAAAACGACACAATTTTAGGTGTTTTCTGCTACAAGCCAGGTGAAAATAACGTTTGAGTTCTGCTGAAATTTACTACGAGCAGAACACCTTATTGTTTTAACTTTCTAATCCGAAAATAGCAAACAAAGATCGGCCCGAGCATTAATATTTTAGTTAGCTGCTCTAGGTAACTTTTGGTACAATTGGACATCCTGTATATGATAGCTTACATTTCCACTTAGAAGTTTCTGCACTGTGAAAAGTCTGTACCTATATATTTTAGCTTGTGTACTTATTTCCATAAAACCACTCTTGATTATAATTATATGTTTTAATATTATAATTTATGAAAATGGTTACCGAATAGCGAAACAAAAATTATTCTCCAATTGACAGATTAAAACACTGATTTTAAAACGATTTTAAATTGATTTAGATCAGAATTAATCTTGAAAATCCAATTCTCTTTAAATATAATAAACACACAAAATTATTTATTTTTCCAAGATTTGTTTGATATTTATTCCAGAATTATAAAAATATTATAGTAACTTAAACAGATGTTCCCCAATAAAAATAACATAAAAAAATATATCATAACACGAATACGCGCGCACGCGGATAAAATTAGAATTCATTTGTATCCTCTAAAAATAAACTTACCTAATCAAAGTGACTAAATTAGTTTTTCCTGAATCAAACCATCAAAACTTGTTTTTGATTTCTCTATATGAACACCGAGCCACCATCCTTTTATCTAGCACTTGATTGCATGACACTACTTTTATTTAATATTAAGTTAGGGTGAATGTGTTGTAAATAGCACTGTGCAACAACGGAATGATGTATTTTGTTCAGCTTTAACCAGGCAACCAAGATAGCAACGGTGTCCTATTTTGCACGACACAGTTAGGCGTTCACCCGCGAGAAAACGAGAATTTGCTTCGCTTTGCGCACCAAATCCACGACCGATGCAGGGGTGGTTCGAGCCACCCTCGATTGAAAGGCACGTGCGCAGAGTTGCCATTACACTATAGGTAAATAACTCGATTGGGAAAATTGCTTCGAATTTTGCTGTATCGAATTCAATTCTGCGATGTGTTTATATAAAGGGTGAGTAATAAGGAAATGCACATATTTCTAGCTTGTATTGAAACCCGAAACTCATACTGTAGTCTAGTCCAAAATGAGCGCCTTAACTCGCTCGGCCACGAGTTCGGTCTATGAGTTTGCTCGAAATTAATGAAATAATTCTTTTTTCTCCTATTCTTTTGGGAATCAAACCACAATAATGTTTTTTATTTTTTATTTCGACGTTTCGGTAGCGTTCCAGCTACCGTTGTCAAGATTAACTAGTAATAAAATTGATAAAGTAATTTTTGGTTCCTATCTGACACAACGAAAAAATATGACAACTAGACAATCAATAATATTTTGAAGTTTAAGACTACAAAACTTTGTTGTCAAATTTTAATAAGGTCCATTCATAGTAGATCACACCTCTGGTAAAATGTGAAATCAAAAATATTTTATTTTATGACATTCTAACGGTATGATAGTCTACTAAAAATAGAATCCAGTGAAGTGCACGTTTCAGGAACGGTTTTTTATTGGGATAGCGCCTTTTTTTAGCTTATTTTGGAAATGTTGTTAATAAAACGCGTTTGTTTTTACTTTTTTGTGTATGATCATTTTTGTTTTCAAAACATGTATAACTCAGTTTGGGATTTTGTGTATTGAAGTGTGTATCGATTAACAACTATTCCAATGATAAATCCTAAGAAAACCTGGATAGAAACTTATGATGCTATCCTCATAACGCAGGTAATTGATTATTGGAAATTTCTCTTTCTAACATTGGTAACCAAATTTGACTACATTCGGCTGAAATACTAGCTACACATTTATCTGCATTTAGTTGTATTAAAGCACTTTCTTCGATTTTTCGTCTTTTATTATTGGGCTCTTTCAATATTATTTTTGTCGAATTTTATGTCCCTCTTCCCAAGCATGTTCACAAATACCTGACTTAAAGAACTCCCTATCTTTGATGTATTTTTTATGTTCACTTATTCGGACTTTCAATGATAGGGAGTTCTTTAAGTCAGGTATTTGTAAACATGCTGGGAAGATCAATTCTTAATTCCTTCCTTCCTACAGTATAATACATAAGTCAACGTTGTCAACATCAACATCAACAAACAACAGAGAAGCGCTCAGTGCGTTCAGTTAAACGACCGCCCGACTTGTCCATGACGTCATTCATCCGGTAAGTTACCTTGTCGGCCGTTTCAATGTGTGGGAATCCCTAGGCACAATCAATGAACTTGGCGAGAGCCACCTTGTTGTGGATTCCAGGACACACTGGAATAGAAGTGAATGAAATAGCAGATGAACCAGCAAAAAGGGAGACTGAAATATCGTTTTGGGTGCCTGAACCCTATTCAATGTAATATTGGAAGAAATGGAAAAGCCGGAAAAAGAGATCTGACCATTGGAAAGATCTAGTAGGGCCTAGGAGATCCTTCTGGGTGACTACAGCCTGTTTAGATCAAATGAATGCATGAGTCAAAGTAGAACTGCGCTAAAAGTTTTAACAGCACATCCTAACGGGACATTGTCGCCTAAATGGGCACCTGAAAAAGCTCAAAATAGTGGAGGGAAAAAATGTAGATTTTGTGGCACGGAAAAAGGAATCTCCATATACATACTTTCGAATAGCACAGCACCTGGAAGATTACTGGATAGAAGAGGGACATTAACTTAAGGTGAAGCCTGCAGATATCTTTAAATTCCACCGGGTATTAGGACTAAAGGATTCTCCTCAGAAGCTGAGTAAAAGTGAGGAGGCGGAATAGATCTTTCAGTTTCCAGTGAATTCCGCCCCAGAAATACAAACATACATACAAGTTGCGTTCACGTCACCAAGAGCGTAATTAAGAATTTCTATCTCGGAGTGTATCTATTAAGTTTTTTCATCAATCGCCTCTAGAGCAAACAATAAAGCATGTTCTTGATTGTACAAATTCCCAAACAGCTGAATAGTCGATGTAAAGACTTGTGTCTTTATTAGTTATTTATTTTAAGCAAGAAAGGAATGGTAATGGTCCTTTGTTGCCCATAAATGCTGTGCAAGAGGTGATATGTGAATAAAATATGTAGGAACAGTGAGCAGTTTTTGTTAAACAGAGAAAAAAGGTGAACAGTTTGAATCACATCAGTTATTTACTGTCAATTTACATATTTCATGAATAATCAAACAACGCTACAAATGTTATTTGGCTTTTACTGTACCTATTTGTTCTCGCTAGAAATGAATTCTTTGTAGAAAAATTAATTTTTGATAAGTAACTAGTAGTCAGCCTGCTGGATTTTCCAGTAACAAACCACTCCAACTAATTTTCAGAGCTGGCTTTGAAGAAGACAAGTTTGGTTGAATAATATTAAAACATCCCCCTCTACAATATTTCTTCAGTGATCTAGTGATATGAAATATCTGAGAATTCGATCAAATATTCTACCCATGAATTACTACAGAAATATTAGAAAGGTCCATGTTTTCGTACTATCCAAAACAGTTTGTGCTTCTTGAAAGCCAGTTTCAGAAATCAACTAAGCAGGTTGTATAATTAAAAATATAACAGGAGCTGAGGTACTATTCATTGAAAATTAAAGTCATTGATAAAACTTAAATTTGTGCAAGAAAATGTTATTTAAAATATAATACATGGTTTATTCCGCTCAACTTTTCCTAGTAATTTTTTTTTCGGTATTAGGTACACGTGAGGAAAAAAAATATACACCATTTTTGTTATATATTTGTATATTTTCTTAAATCTTACACTGTCCAAAAGCCATATTAAAAATTAAAAGTTGTAACCAGAAGAAATTTCATTGAAAACTCACATTTCACCCTGTATATTATACGAGGCATGCTTTTAAAGTAAGTACCGTTTTTAGGTCTCCGTACCCAGATGATAACGGACCCTATGACTCTGTCCGTCAGTCGTTGCGACTGTCACTAGGCTGTAATAGTTAGATCGTTAAAATGTTCACAGATTGTGTATTTCTGTTGCCGTTATAACAACAATTACTAAAAACAAAATGGAATAAATATTTAAAAATCACGTTTTTGAAATAAATATTGCTTCTTTTTATTCTATTTTGATACATTAAACGGCGAGCGTCGCGGCCTAATTGGGCCTTTCTAGTAAACGGGATTTTGAATTGCCATACGACTTTATAGTTTATTTTTTAATTTGTTATATAGTAAGCGAAGCTATGAATGTGAATCACAAAATAAAAATAAAAACATACTCTGAGAAAAATAAAAGTACTGGAAAAAAACTATTGTCAGTTGATTATACTTTTTACGTTAGTCCGTTTATTTTGAGCCGAATATGATTAACCATGGTAATTTTTCCCTTTCTGCTGTTTTAGGGAACATCTAGGTATACAGAATGAGTCAGTGTGCATAAAATGTGAACTAATATGGAATATCCACTCACTCTGCTTCTGTAAGAAAAAATACTCAGACTTAAGCAGGAACAGGGAACATCTAGGTATACAGAATGAGTCAGTGTGCATAAAATGTGAACTAATATGGAATATCCACTCACTCTGCTTCTGTAAAAAAAAAGTACTCAGACTTAAGCACTTTTTGAAGAGGAAATGATTCAACATTGATTAGAACTACTCAAAATCTCTCCAGTGAAACTGGTGGCCTACATAAAAGACACGAAGTTTCTGGAATGTAAGTGCCTAGGCTGTTTTAAACGAATGAATGAATATGGGAAACACTTAACACTTTTCCATGTTTACCATGATTACCATATTATGCTCAAGGAGTGTATCTTACGTATACAGGAGGGCAAATGAAGTTTACTTCCCGCGTATCAATGGTGACCTACGAATAATTTAATAGTACCGGTCGACAGCAATGTTTGGAGGCTGAGCGTAGCGAAGCCTCCAATTTTGCTGGAGATCGGTATTACCCTTAACGTTCGAGATGCTTATACCATTTTTTGCGCGATCGTACCAATTGAAATGAATTTCGAATAAAATAATTTAAATTTCTTCGAGATAAACGAAATTTCAAAAGTGAAATTCATTCTTCTCGGTCAGTTTAAAATATAATGTGCATTTTGGTGAAATTGTTTTCATGCTTTTTATTACTCTTTATATTGTTCTGTTCGGCTCTGGTCATTGAAAAAATTTGGATCTTCTTATTTTTTTGTTCCTTTTGTGTAATGAATGTAGTAATATATTATTTAGGACCACTTAAATGTTGTATGTTGGGTATAAGAAGTCGGTAAGTAATTTACTCACAGACGTCTGAACGGTAAGTAACCGACGTGCTAGACTTAGAAACCAGTAAACACAACCTACCGTCTTGACAACCGATGCTCTAAATAAACAAAAAAGATCGATCGCGCAAAAAATTACATTATGCAGGTGCGTGCTATTTGAATTACTTCCGAAAATTTAAGAAAGTGAGGAATAGAAAAAATTGTTGAAGCTCATCCTACTTTACCTCCTCTGATGAGCCGCCTGTGATGAAGTCCTTCTGGCTATCATTAATAGGTATAAATAATATCTTGAATAATTGAAAAGTAATTCTCAGTTTATGAATTATACACATTATCTGAGTGATGTTATTTTTAGGATAAGTTAGCTTTTTAAATAATGGACACGTAATTCGGCATAATTGTAGATACTGGTCACGTAACAGTGCTAGCTGGATGCGTGAATCCCAATATGCGACATTAATAATATTCCAAACGATAATATTTGTCTGCAACAAGATAATATTTGAAATGCTAACATTAAACATCTCAGATTAAACCTTGGTTCAATATCGCGATTTTGAAATTGACAATATAAATAGTGTTTAATTGATAAACGAAAGTGATCAAATCCCAGTAAATTTTGTCTAATTATATTTGAAGAAAATAATCAAATCCAGTGGTCAATTATATCCACAGAAAAACTTCAGACAAAATCCCTGGCTGATTCACTTTTGTGAAGCACATCTTAAGTGAAGAAATTTCGATTTTAATAAAATTAATTGTAATGTCCATGAGATTTAAAACGGAACGGAGAAAAAATCGGGGATAATGGGGTTGGAAATATCAAAATACTTAAGCTTCAAAATTTTCTAAATATTTGAGCAAGGTAGTAGTACCTATTAATACATTTTCCTGTAATATTGTCGTATTTAATGAAGCGCGTTAACAATAAATATCGCAGAATAATAATTATTCTAACGCTTTATAAAGTTTTGAAAAATATTTTGTGTAATTCAATATCCGTCGGCGCCTATAGGTATCCCGGGAAGTATAGTTGCTGCTTCTTAGTTGAGCGGTCAGTGTCCTTGGAGAATATTTTTAAAAACGTTATAAAACGTTAGAATAATTATTATTCTGCGATATCTATTGTTCCAGGATATTTTATTCAAGATAATATCATTAGATGAGAAAGTTGGCTGTGAAATCAGTTTTAACCTTTTAATAAAACATCATCGACAAGATTACAATCACTTATACTAAATTTCCAATAGAGAATCAAAATAAAATAAATTGTTTCATACGAAATTTAACATAAAATAGTTTTCATAAAAGAAGCCATCAAAATAATTCATAGAGTGGCAAGCCTTCTATAATAATAGCATAATAAATTGATAAGCTCTAAAATTAATTATTTCTCACTGTTGAACAGCTACATACAGACGGTCTCTCACAAATTGCGTAATTTTTCTTTCCGCAGCTTAGGTCGTTCCATGTGAATCCCCTATTTCCTTCATGCCGAGCTTGAATGCAATTTTCGTAGCTGGATACGAACGGGATAATTCCAGTCGGTTCGCCTGCATCCCAATTAAAATATTTTATGTATTGACCGGTGGAAAGCCAAATCCATTTACCTCCGTCCACCATATTAACAGCTGACGTCCAGAATCTTCGAGATTGTAGTCCTAAAAAAACCAACGATGGCTTATATTGATAAAATATTCGCAAATAGTGTAATTTGATAATAGGATTATATTCACTATTTTATGTGATTTCCTACAATCATCCTTGTCAATTTAGAGAAAAATCATCCCTATCTGATAAGGATATGGATGATTCCAGTAGTCAATTTAGTATTGCCACTACAAAATTTTCGGGTCTAAAACGACTGACATTTTCTTGGCTTCTT
>CAJUYI010000420.1:0-13839 GCA_910591695.1 Galerucella pusilla
AAAATTCGAAGCTCCAGTTTTATATTTGTATCTGTATTTTAGGTAGCCGAGCTCAGTAAAGGTCGATATTTTGGAGAAGTATCTCTCTTAAAAGATGAATTTACAGCAGTCACAGTGAAAGCCGACCCACCTGGCGTAGAGTGTTTGACGTTAACGAGAAAGGAATTCATAGAACATTTTGGTGAAATTGACGAATTTGTAAGACTTAAAAGTCAACCCATTACTGCTGTTGAAAAGCTGATCTCTGAATATCCTAACTTACATTTAGATGATTTTAACGTTTTACAAACATTAGGACTGGGGGCGTATGGAAGAGTACAGTTAATACAACATAACAGACAAAAAAATATGGTTTTCGCTTTGAAATATATCAAAAAAGCGGAAATTAAAAAGAAAACTCACCAAGATCAGGTGTATAATGAAAAAAATATACATTCTATGTGTAATTCGCCGTTTATAACGAGAATGTATAGAAGTTTCAAGACAAATAGGTATATTTATTTTTTGTTGGAAGTCGGACTTGGTGGGGATTTGTGGACTTTGCTACATTCACAAATAGGGAAGAGATTTGAAGAAGAAAAAGCAAAATTCTATGCAGGTATGAATTTTGTTGATCTTATTGCTTTAGCTTATCAGTAAATATTGGCAAATTATTTCAATTTTCGAATCATTTTTGAAATGCGTAGATATTCATTCTGTTATAATATGTTTCACCCTAATTGGTATTGGCTGAAAGATTGTAATAAAACCAATTAGACCCTTGAGTTGTGAATCCCGAAAATACCCATCATAAATGTAAAAAATCAAGATTGTATTATGAGGAATAAAATTAAAATACTGGAAATTTAAGGAAATGACCTTCGCATCACAATAATATGAAAGCACGTAATTTTGTCTTCCGGAGAGGTTTACTGCACTTTATGTTATTTTAGTCTTTGTATTTCAGTGGAAGGCTCACCGAACACACACTCTCTTATTGACGATAACTCCGGACACTCGCATATAAGACATGCCTGACAGTTTCATCTTCCTGTTCACACATCCTACTTAGAGGTGTGTCCAATAGCCCCATAGTATGGAGGTGTTTCCTTAGTTGACAGTGGCCAGTCAAAAATCCTACTATTAAACGTAGGTTTTTCCTGGTCATCGCCATATATTTCTTCGGCGCCAGCTTCCCAGGGACGCCCAGGGTGATCCTGGCAAGACTGCATCCTTTGATTCCATCCCATCTCTCGAGGGATTGGGCATGGAGATGTCTCCTAGTCCACCTTCTTGGAAAGAAAAAAATATACAGAGCTACTTACTTCAGCAATGATATAACGCGGGTGCTGCAGCAAGTGTAACCAGTAATTTAACTAAGGTCCTCTCACTTCACTTAGATGTTTTGTTGGAGATCCCATTGAATCAAGAAAAAACGTAAAGATTCCGGTGTGACAAAATGTCTTGACGACTGTGAAATATATTTGATAAGGCGAAAAATCATTATAGTCTATATAGAAAGGGCAAGGAGTAATAAATCATTCATTTAAGTAGATTTCATAGACGTACCAAAATATATTTTAAGAGGGTATACCGTAAGGTACATTTTGTATTGAACAACCCAGTTTTCTTAAAAACATTATCGGGAATATTATTTTAAAAGAAAGTAGGTACATTAAATCAGTACTTAGTATTAGTTCTTTGAGTAAAGTTGTATGAAGTTGTATGGTTTTCATAATATTGTAAACAGTTGGAATATATTTAAAACATTTGTTGAATGTTAATTGTGCAAGTACCAAACAATGTCGATAAGCCAAGGACCATCTAAACGACCAAAAACAGGTCCATTATCTTTAAATGAAAAAAACTCTGATATTGAATTGTTATATATCATTGAAAAACAAGGATCCAAGTGCAAGTGTTGATGATATTGTGGAATTAACGGCTGCTATGTTGTGTGTTGCTAAATCAACAATTTATAGATTACTAAAAGAAAGCAAGAATGGAACTCTTCAACCCCCTAAAACTCCTTCAGGCCGAAAACCAATTGAGATCGATGAGTCATTAAAACAAAGACTAAGGCGTAAAGTCCATGGATTTTACTTACGAAAGGAAATTCCAGCACTTGACAAAATTATGACATCAGTGCAAGAAGATACGGACTATCCAAAATTCTCCAGAATGACATTATGAAAACTTTTGAAAGATGTGGGTTTCAGATATACAAAACATAATAGAAAATCTCTCTTGATAGATAAATCGGAAATAGTTTTTTGGAGAAGAGACTATTTAAGAAGCATTCGACATGCCAGAGAACAAAATTTGAAAATCTTCTACTTAGACGAAACATGGATAAATGCTGGATATACAGTTTCCAAATCTTGGCAAGATGAAAACATTAAAAGCGGAAGGCAGGCATTCGTGGAAGGTTTGTCGTTAGGTTTGCAGCCACCATCTGGAAAAGGAAAAAGACTTATCATTGTCCATGTTGGAAGTTCTGAAGGTTTTGTTGATGGTGGATTATTAACTTTTATTTCAAAACGCACGGGGGACTATCACGAAGATATGAATGGGGATGTCTTCGAGGAATGGTTTGTTCAAATGTTGGATCTGATTCCAAAAGGAGCTGTTATTGTTATGGACAACGCAAGTTACCATTCACGGTTACGAGAAGCATTGCCCAGAGCTTTTGGAGTGGCTTATTTCGAAAAATATTAAGTTTCCAAAAGATCCACTAAGGAAAGAACTTTACAGAATTGCAAAAATGAACAAGAATAAATACAAAACCTACATTGTAGAAGAAATGGCTTCTTCTCGTGGTATATCAGTTCTTCGACTTCCCCCTTATCATTGTGAACTTAATCCCATAGAATTAATATGGGCTCAGGTAAAGGGGGAAGTTGGAAAAAAAATACTACTTTTAAAATAAACGATGTTGTGAAATTGTTTGAGAGTGCTGTAAGTTATGTTAGTAAGGAAAATTGTACAAACTGTATCGAGCATGTTATCAAAGTAGAGGCGAATATGTTGAAAATTGACAATATTTGTGATGATTCAATCGACCCTATTATTATTAATGTCAACAACGATTCTTCCTCTTCCGAGTCGGATATAGAATAAAATGTAAGTAATAAACTTATTCCAATAATTATTTCTTTTCATTTTTTATTATATTATAATTTAAAACGTATTTATTTCCCAAAATACACACCACTGCATTGCGTTATTGCCTATCTGCTAATCCTTTAACAATGAAGAAACCCTAAACTTTGCTACAACTGAAACAAATACGGGGTCGATCTACCTGGTTTTTAGATTTACGGAAGAAATGTAAGTTAAAGTAAGAGATTTATCAAAAATTTCATGGTGCTCCCTGTAAAGGTTTTGCATACTTAATTAGGGTTTATTACTCCTCGTACTTTTTGTACATACTATATATCTATACGATCGAAAGTCTAAAACACCGTCACATCAATGACGAAACTCAAATCAAATGTTGCCTCAATATTCTTTGGCGAGCTCTATCAGCAATCGGCTTTACATATCGCAAAATTGACAAGAGACAAGTAGTAATGGAATCCGCAATAAGAACATACAGGTCTGAAACTTCCAAATAAAATCCGTAAAATGAATGAATGACTTATGCAATTTTCACGGGAGAAAAAAGGATATGTATTTAATTTTCAGCGATTCTAAAAAGTCTTTCACCAGCGAAGTTTTTATTTAAATGTCAGATAATAAGAAGAAAATTTCCGGTATTGTGCATCCTCAAGCAAAAACAAAATGGTACTTAATCTGATATAGGTACTATTTAGAGAGTGAATGAAAAAGTGAAAAATCGTCAACCATTATGTAGGAAACATCAACCGTCATTATTTTCTCCGGGTATATTTGTAATCTCACGTTTTGGTAACCTCTGTGTCTTCTGATTTAATACATATGGTTTGTGACCTTTGAACCCGCTCGATAAGAGCGCTTTCAACTATACCAAACATTCCGCCAAACAGCGTTATAGTAATGGACAACGCATAGTCGGCAGCTACAAAAAATTCCTGACTCAAATAATACGAAACTAGAGATTCAAAACTTCTTGGCTGAGAATAACATATATTTTCAGGAAAATTATACGAAAAAAAGAACTTTGTGCTGGATTCATTTTTTTTAAGAAAATGTGTGTCTGTGATACAATTGCAGAAAAATTGGGATATAAAGTGTTACGCTCACCTCCCTATTGAGTGTTCATTCACATAGAGCTTATGTGGCACTAACTTAAATCGAGCGTGCGCGGAAAAATACTTCTCCTACTTTAAAGTCCATTTTCCACGGTGCGAGTTGACGCTGCAACTCGAAAAAGCTGCATGCAACTTCCTCTATTTTCGAGCGAGAAGTGGTTCTTTTCTGGTGGATTTTGTCGCACCAACCCAAAATTTCTATCGGCTGCTCCGCTCTTACATTGCTGTCACTGTCAATCAAGTTGGTGACACGTTACGTTTCCCCATATGCCTGGATGAGTCGCAGCAACAAATTTTATCGATATGCTGATTGTACTTTTTCTCGCAGCGATTTGTCCCAGCAACAAGTCGCTGCGAGTTGACGCAACGTGGAAAATGAACTTAAGTGGTACTGTGCCAGAATTAATTAGGAACAGTCTGAATTACATTCCTACCGAGAGATCGAAAACTTCTGTTAGCCATATTATAAATGTTGAAAACTTGTACCTTTCTGTAGAATCAATTGCGCCAATTATAATTAATTTAGATGAAGATAGCGACACTGGACTAAATATAGCATAGAATTGTTCATTCGAATAAATTAATTGTATATCTCTTTATATTGTGCAAAATAAAATTCAAATTACTCAAGTTCGAACCTGTAGCATATTAGCAGCTTTTACTTGATGATTTTCTACACAATGGGATTAAACCTTATTGCAGTTGATAAGCCAATACCATATAGCGTGAAGCTTATTATTATAACTAAATGTGTCAAACAAGAGTATACCTACTACTGTGGTTCATTTACGATGAGTTTGCAATTTTGACATTTGTAGTAACAATTGCAGCCACTGAACAAAATCTAAATATCTAAAGTGTAAATGGAATAATTAATTATATAAAGGGGGAAGTTACGGTCCAAAAGTTGGCTGCCGTGTCCGGGGTTGCCAGACTTATGTTGTCAAAATCAGACAATTTTATTAGAATTTCTTGTGATGGTTTGTCGTTTTCATTCGCATTTTATAGTTCGTTGTTTACTGTGTAAATATTTTGAGAGATAACGAGATAACGGTGGACCGCTAATTCCTATTACTTCTGTGAGAGATGTTAGTTTTTAATAAATACATTGTTACTTAGTGTGGATTTATGCAGCAACATTTAACAATTATCAATTAGCATTTAACAATTAACATTTATCATTCAACAATTAGTAAAACTGCCATCGTTTATGCAGACACAATTATAAATTAGGAGAAAATAGTAAGCATGCGCACAAGCCTGAGATTCTAGTTACAATAACCCTACATTTTCATGTCTATTTGTGCATTGGAACAATTTTGAAGATGTATGGTAGAATTGAAGACTTTTTTTCTTTTATTAGTACAACTTGAAAATAAACAAACACACAACATAACCCTAAGTCAACCGCTTTTCTATGAAAAAAGTAAGGATCACTAGATGAAAATTGCTGGAAAAAAATTACAACGTGGCAACGATGTAAAACATCTCTTATGTATTGTTATTGCAAACTTATCGTGAATGAACTATACTAAAATTTGTCCAGAATCAGTTGCAAAAGCTTCGACTAATCTTACACGACACGGTCGCGAGAGTTATCGCCTAAAACAATCCCTGTCCTCAAGGTAACATCAACAAAATAAAGAGCTTTTCAAAATTTTGTGAATCAGTTTAAAAAAAGATACCACTATTCGCTAATAGAATCGCGTTGTTGGTAAATAAATTAATACTATGTCTGTTGTCCTGCAATTAACGATCATTTTTTCTATTTAGCTTGTGTTTTGGAAGGACTAAATTATTTACACGACCTTGGAATAATTTATAGAGACTTGAAACCGGAAAACATAATTATCCACCATAATGGATACATTAAACTGGCAGATTTTGGATTCGTCAAACAAACAGACTCTAAAGAGAAGACATTCACATTTGTAGGTACGGCTGAATACGTGGCACCAGAAATAATTTTAAGCAAAGGCTACAATAGAGCCGTGGATTATTGGGCTTACGGAGTTTTTCTTTACGAGCTTTTAGTTGGAAGAACACCGTTCAAATCTGGAGATCCGGGACACTTGAATACGTACAAACTAATTCTTAAGGGTATAGAGCAAGTAGAATTTCCCGAATTTGTATCACGCACATCAAAAATTCTCATAAAAAAATTATGTACGCAATCGCCAGCCGACAGACTTGGTTGTCAAAAATATGGTATTCAGGCTATCAAGAAACATCTATGGTTCGGTAGCATAGACTGGAACAAATTAGTTAATCAAGAATTAGAGCCTCCTTATAAACCAGAATTAGTTGATAACGTAGATACCAGGTACTTTGATAGATTTCCCGACGATACCGAAGAACCTCCAGAAGATTTTTCCGATTGGGATAAAGATTTATGATATGCAAAGGCAACATATTATGTCATATATGTTCAGTGGCGAAAATTAATTTTAATAAAAATTAAAATATTTATCTTTTCTTCAAATTAGTGAACAGGATAAGATCAGATATCATGAAATAAAATAATCTACGAAAAAAATATGTAGTTTACCTATTAATTTATTTTGATGAAGAAATACCACTTCAAATTCAGTACTGATAAAGCTATTAACTGAATGAAAACTGATAAATAGTAAAACAAAGATAACAAAGATACTTTTCACATTTGTTTTCACGGCCTAAAAACAATTCACAGATCATATAAAAAAGTTCCCAGACAATACGGTCCAGGTATCAGATCTACCAACTATTGAAGACAATAGTGGGTGAAAAGCAATAAAAATGGGCTAAAGACTTGGAAAGGGGCCTCTTTTCTGGATCGCTTCTGCCTCCTATTCAGGCAGAATAGAAGATGCAAGATGCTGTTCCTGAAGACCTAGAAATCGATGCTATGTGAATTATGTTTTTAGGAGGTATTTATCTTCGTTATCTCTACCATATTTTATTTATATATTCTACGAAAAGATCAAGGCGATTAATATCATCATCACTCTCGTAGTAGTAACGTTATCAACAACAGTAGGCTTTGTTCAACCATCCTTTGCCGTTACGTCATACATTTTCCAGGTTGCTCTCTCATCCATGAAATGGATGAGACGGAATTATGCCGTCATTAATGTATTTCTTATCCTAAGGTCGACATAAATGTATCTGTTACTTTTGATTCCCAAGAAATAAGAGAAAAAATAATAAATAATGCCACAAGGAAGTTACAGAAGATATTTTGATAGTTCAGTTGTCATATTATTTTGAAAACAATTCTTAACATGTCATTGATTATAATTTTGAGGTTAAGAGTAAAATAACATTCAACTAATATATGACATACGTAAAACAGCAGAATACGTCACCGATTATGACGTAACGGCAAAGGATAGTTGAACAAACTCTACCTATACCTGCAGTAACTTCTTTGATTTTCTTGGAAAGCCTGCTTTGCTCACCAAGCAGTCACAATAAAATTATACTGATCCACAGGCGGAGATACTTGAAATATATTTTCGTCGACCTTCATGAAAAATGACACTTTATGCAGTAAGCAAAAATATTTCTTCGTGGTGCCCCAGAGTTTCTTTTGCACTGCGGAAAAGTAATAAATACTTAGGGGACGTCCGTTAATTAAGTAAGGATTTTTTGACCCCCACCTCGGCTGGATGTAGTAAGAGTTATCTCGACCCCCCCAACCCTAATCCTACGTGAGATTTTTCAAAATTTGTGTTCTGGGTGAAAAAAATGTATTGAAAAAAAAATCAATTTGCTCGATTACTTTAATTTTAAGACAAGCTAAGGCTAGTATTTGGGAATATTATACCGAATTTCACATCGTTTTCTGATAGAAAAAAAAATTACGTGATATTTGCCAAGACCCCCCCTCACTTCAAGTGAGATTTGGCTCGATCCCCTCTCCCCCCCTCCCCAGAAAACCTCACGTAATTAATGGACACCCCCTTACATTCGAAAATAGTCGATATTTCATTCGAAAATTAGTAATTTCTTGTAAAGGTCAACGAAAAAATGTAATACGCACCTCGGCGAAACACTGTCTCGTCTGCTTTTTAGCCTTGGTTATCAATTTGCAGGATCGACTATAAGGCAATAGACAGCTTTTCATCCTTGGTACATAAATAACTAATTGGGTACTCTATATTTAATTTTATTATAAAACTTTTTTTACCAATTGACACGTGAACAAAGTGTATAATTTCTCTTAATTGACTGAACTTTTTGTTATAATTTTAAGTTTGAATTTATGTTTATTTAACCTATTCTATTGTTTATTTGAATTCATTCAAAATATATTTGATGTTAGTATTTCTAAAAACAAATAAAAATATTAAAATATCTGTAGTTGTTTTCCTAAAACGTTTGATTCAACTGGGCAACAGCGCTCTATCGCTTTATGTACGAATATTGTTAGAGATAACAGTAGTTAGTACAATTTCGGTAGTACATAATCGAGGTATAAACAGGTATAAACGTGAATTTAGCGGCCAGCGGGGCGATTTTATCTGGTTGTGACCGGTTGTGACACTAAACCACCGTACACTAACTACCGACGGTTTAACACGTATGACAAATTACTTCTAGTTCTCTATTTTCCTCATTTTCCCCTTTATCCCCATTTCCTGATGAGCAAAAAATGGAACCTTAGAGGAACAGTTTATTGGTAAGTTCATTTTAAAACCCAATGTTTTTCTATTTACATTTTACAGTACATTATTTTAAATATTTTACTGAACTATTGAAACGATTTGTCGTGTACGAGCAAAAATTTCATTATTTGAGTGTATTTTCAGCATTCTTATTTAATATAAATCATTATTTGTTTACATTCAGGTTTTTACAGCGCGTAAAAAAACTGCATTGACAAAAAACATCCAGTTTTAAATTTATTATCGGTTTTCGGACGGTGTTGTCGGGTTTACTTGAAAAAGTGGTTTTTGTAACATTTTCTTTGTCATAGCTTATAATATTATTATGTTTTTAATATTCGGTCTAAAATCCTATACCTTACTTACTAGTTTTGTTTATTAAAGTGGGGTATTTGGCTAACCCTTGGTCAAGTTATATTTATAACTTGTTTTAAACCAAGCTTTGACCTAAAACATAGTATTATTGCATTATATTTTTTTACTATACGAGAAATACAACTTAAGTCACTTACGGCAAAATGGAATTAATTGTATTTGATATTACAAACGCTGTATGATTTCTCTAAGAAGTTGGATTCGGAAACAAATGACGGAAGATTTAAAATTCTTTATTGGTGGGCTTTGACACGAACCCAGATTACGTACCGGAATATAATGTACTTATTAGTGCTAACGAAGGGTGTATACCGATAGCGTGCAGCGGTCAGTTTAATCCTTAAAGGGTTCTAAAAGGGACAGGTTGAATGCGCACGGACATGATATTAGATTAGCTTCTAGTTCAGGTAACATCTAGTTCAGGTAACATCGGTCACGAAGATGAACGAATGTTTTTATACATAGTTACACTTGGATCAACCGGGTTTGGGCCTGGGTTTTCTTGTTTTTTGAAACTTTAGTTCTTTACGTCAGGTTATGTTTGAGCGACCGGGGGTCGCGACGCAAAAGATCTGACCGTTACGTTACGTTACATTATGTTACGTTGCTTCGTTATGTGCCTTGCTTGCGTGCGTATGCTCTCTCCTGAGTGTCTCTCTCTCGTTTACGAAGCAGCGATTCATATTCTTCGGCCGGGAATCGAAACCGGGCCGCCCGCGTGGAAGGCGAGCATTCTACCACTGAACCACCGATGCTATATTAAAATTCTATGCAAAGCTGGTATTCGCAGTGCTGGTGATCTACTTGAATTTGTTCGGATACATTTTCGGATACGTCTTTTTTGTTTATTTACAGCATCGGTTGTCAGGACGGTAGGTTGTGTTTACTGGTTTCTAAGTTTAACACGTCGGTAAGTGATTTACCTACCGTTCAGACGTCGAAAAGTAATAAATAGTATAAAAACAATTTCACCAAAATGCAAAATATATTTCAAACTGATCGAGAAGTATAAATGTCACCATTGACATGTTCATTTCGAAGAAATTTAAATTATTTTATTCGGAATTTATTTCAATACGATCGCGCAAAAAATGGTATAAGCATCTCGAACGTTAAGGGTAATTACAACGTTTGCATGTAGATTCCTCTCGTAAAATTGGAGTCGAACAGCATATTTTTTCTACGACCCAATTAAGAAAAAATCTAGAAAATAAAAATTTCTATAAACTGTAATATAACTTCAAATTGAAAATTTAACAATTCAATTTTATGTTTCCACTAATTTTTTTGTGGTAAACGTACAGTTCTTGAATGTCCAATTTGTATAATGCTATGGTTTCCCTTTTTAAATATACGATGCTGTTATAATTAGATGTTGCCAGTCGGACTCCCTCATGAAGGGTACCGTACCATTATCTATAATAATGAATATTCTGCTAAATTTTTCAAACGTCTACCTTTTGAACCAGACATGATTATGCAACCTCATAAAAGAAAAAAAGGCTATTCCAACAATATTTCTTTCATCAAATACTGCAATGCCCAAAGAGTTTCAGACAAATGATTTATTGAAAAAGAATTTTGTTCGCTACTTTTGTGGTTATTTAATTAAAAAATGTTCGGAAATTCATACATGCAGCGTATATGAGACGTAATCACAAGTGTATCAGAATTTAGACGATTCGTCTTTATACTGTTACCTTAGAGCTTATGAAAATACGAATAAGGATACTTTTGGAAACTTGAATATGCCGCATGAAAATTTTGTACCATACATATCATTATTAGAAACATTATTCCAAATGAACTTTGAGAAAGTTGCTACGGAAGATAATATTGTTGAATCACTCATAAATATTAGTCAAACAACAGAGTTTGTACATCCTTGTGTTGATTTTCCAATAAAATATTTAATAAAACTTTTCTTCAGGGTATAATACATATAACACATTAAAATTTGTCCATAAAAATTTTAAAAATCATAACAAAAGGAAAATTGTAATAATATGGAAAAACCAATAAATATTTCGTATAAGATTATTGTTTTATTCGCTCATCAGTGTACTGTTCTACAATATTTAAGAAAAAACATTTAACACGTTCAAGTCATTTTAAAACGTATGCACCTACGCCTATGGTAAAATGAATCGTAAAGCGATCCGTTCAAGGTTCGTTCCTGTACTGTGATATACTGGAAAATCAGAGGCGGGTCGTTGCTCAAATTAAGAGGCGCAATCCCCAGCGGTTTTGGAGGAAGCTGTTACCCCTCTAATAATGATTAAATTTTAGATACTCACTTATGTGCCAAGTCAATGATCTAAATACTGTTAATAATTATATATAAGTCGTATAATAATAATTATACGACTCTACTTTCGACTGTGGTGGTTACGGTCGGCAGTGACGGTTCTGGAAGAAAAAAAAACTGAACAAAAAAATGACTTTTTTTACAAATTTTAAAAATAATGTTTCCTATAGTATAAAAGAAACTTGGAAAGATAAAAATTTGAGAATTTTTAGTTGATGGTTCAAACATGGCATAGCTAGTCTTCGAAAACGAACTCTCAAGCAAATTTTTATTTGATCTAATTGTTTTTACAGAGTGGAAAGTCTAACTTGAACAAATTCTGTAACGCATGATACCCCCAATTTTTTTTTAAATGGGATGGTGGGTTTATTAGTTTTTTATTTGAAAGCTTTTTCAATTGAAGATGCAATTCCATTTTTTTCTTAATTTTTTATAAGAAATGTGTCTATCGATCGGCAATCTTTTCTTTATCCCGCAGGATATAGCAAACTGATGAAAAAAATTCATAAAATAGAAAATGCTATATTTATACTGAGTGAGTTGATTCTACATGTTATAACAATACAAAAGTGGATTTTAGAATTCTTCATCCCATCCTGAAATTTCGTCTTCTGGATTATCTGGATCCCGTTTTAATGTGGTAGGTAGTCTATTTCGTTTGGCTGTCTCTTTGAATGATGATTCCATTTCAAGATTTTGTAACTTTTGCCAATTGAAGTTGGAAAACCACTTGTGTTTTTTTATTTTTGATATGCCTTCGTTGTCCATCCCTGAAAACATGAATTTTTCTTCGTAAGTATCTTAGGAATTAAATAAGCAACTATTTATTAGTGAAGACAAATTTTTGAATGACATATTAATATTACAATAATTAAAACAGAATTTATTTTATTGAATATGTATGGATTAAAAATGGAAGAGCAAATGTGTCTGTTGAATATCCCAAGAATTGAATGCTCACTTGGATCAGCACCTTGTGTCTGCATTGCTTTGGTTCATGCTCAATACTTTTGTGGCAGAATCACTGATCTCTCTCAATTATTTGCTAAATGTTATCCAGGATTAAAATGATTCCTACCTATTCGATTTGATGGGTTCCATCGGCATAATTTTATTATAAGATCTTTTGCTTCTTGACTTATCACTTTAGGAAATCTAACATTTTCTATTCCATTTAATATGTTTTTCAAAATAGTATTCTCATTTCTATCCGAGCCAACAAACGGTGTTTTTCCGCATAACATTTCGAAAATAAAAATTCCACACGACCAAATATCCACAGATCTATTATATGGTTTTTTCGAAATCAATTCTGGAGCCACATATTCGAATGTTCCTAAAAATCATATAGGTTGTTATAGGGCAAGTTGACACTAATGACAGTCACCCTGAGGATGATTAAATATTTGTAATTTGGTTGTTTTGTAATGATTTAATATGATCCTTTTTATTTTAAAATACTCAAAACACTTAATTTTTTTTTGCCAAATGACCTAACTTATTTTATTTATTATTTATTTGAATTGTGATGTTATTATTATCTAATGGTAGTGTACTATATATAGTAGGTACTTACCTGCAAATGTAAGTGTTTTTTCAAATTTCGATAGTTTTTTTACATATCCAAAATCGGTCAATTGAAAGTAGCCTGTTGATGTTAATAGAATGTTTTCCGGTTTTAGATCCCTATATATAAATTCCTTGGAATGTAAGAAATCTAAAGCTTCCAGGACACATCCTACTATAAATTTTGCTTCTTTTTCCTTAAAACGTTTTTCCGGTGTTTCTCTGTAGAGAATATTCCAAAGATCTCCAGCTAAAATTATTTAAAGTTACTAAGAAGACAAAATTGAACCAACAAAGTTTTGTAGGAAATTTTTTGAAATTATCATAAACATTTTGAGTTTTTGTGAAAATAAATTTGACAATTTATTATACCGTGCGAAGAGAATAGTATATTATACACCAAGGTGGTGAAGACTATTATTATTGACCAAGCACCAAAATTATTTCGCGAGGAGCTTTCCCCCGAGCGGATTAAGGTGCGAGGTTTATAAATGTCTTAACCACCATGGTGTATATAAAATTTTTCCACTACTAGTCAAATTTAAGACAAAAATTAAAAATAATTCACAGACGCACCACGAGAATATTATGAACTTACTGATTATGTCATCAGTCATTTTTGTTGAGCGCGAATCTTAAGCTAATGGTATTTTTATTCAAATAATTTCATCTTGACAGGTAATTTCAGTGAAATGTCAACTGCAACTGTAAAAAAAGGTAAACAAGCCGT